>PVJO010001467.1:0-172007 GCA_004026905.1 Hystrix cristata | reverse complement strand
TATAATCCAAACTAAATATGTTACACATTTACAGAACAAAAATAAATCAGCACATTCATAATATTCATTCTAACTTAAAGTTTATAAAAATACTTTTAGTCATTTCAGTAATTATTTAAATGCTTCTTGTAGAGAAGTATATATTTTATTTCAATAAATGTGTCTGGTAGAATATTTTACATGCTAACAGAGCTATTTTAAATTTCATTTTTGAGACGTAGTTGAAAATATTACTTCCATATTATTATAGAATGACAAAAGAGAACTGTTTATTGGACATTCTCAAGTACAGTACCATGAGAAGGATGATTTGAATGAACCTCTCTGGAGTGTTCTCCTGTGTTCTCAGCCTTGGTGAAATGCTGTCTCAACTGTTGCAGACTCTGATATTTTGACTCTTAGCCCTGCTGAAGTTCAAGGCATGTTATATAAAATGGTCTCCAGATAATAGGCAAATTTACCCTGAATTTTAGTCATCTACATTCTGAAGTTAATGAGAGGAACTGATAGCTTTCAAGAGACTCGGTTTTTTAACAATTTAGTAAGTGGACAATAAAAAATCCTAACAATCTTTTAAATTATGGAAAGCAGAGTATTCAAGGACGTATATAAAACGGACTGCCACAGTTTAATATGTATTGACTTTTTCAAATTACCAAATTAGCAACAATAATTTATCTATTAAAATATATTTGATATAAATTCAAAATATAAGGCTAGAAATGTAGTTTAGTGGTAGAGTGCTTGTGTAACTTACCCCCAAATTCTATTCCCAGAACTGGAAGGAAAAAACAAAAGTAGATGAACACTTATAAAACTCAGTGCTATTTCCCTTCGAGGAAATTTTTCTCAGTGTTTTATCTAAATTTGAGAGACTATGACACTCCAGATATGTTTCTTAAGTGATTGTATATTAATGCAAGTTAAAGACAACTGCATACAGAGGAGTATAGGAGAGACAGGCAGCTTATTAGTTAGACCAGAATTCCACAATACAATAGAACCTCTCTGAAGGTGGAAACGTGGAAGTGAGGGCATTCTGGCTGTGACATCACCTCACTGATTGCCAGATTTGATTCAGGTGACCTGGCTGGGTAGGAGGGCATCTCCTTC
Source organism: Hystrix cristata (assembly GCA_004026905.1). Taxonomy (NCBI): domain Eukaryota; kingdom Metazoa; phylum Chordata; class Mammalia; order Rodentia; family Hystricidae; genus Hystrix; species Hystrix cristata. The sequence goes on along the minus strand of PVJO010001467.1, from coordinate 170,894 downwards.
CTCCCTCCCTGCCCCACGTGCGTCCCTCCCTAAGCTGCTCTGTCTGGTGGAAAAAGACCACCCTGCGCTCCCCTGCTAGAATTTCCAAACAAGCTTTCAAGGTCAATCTGAAGATGAAAATGTGCTGTAATCTGTGCTGTCCAATATTGTTGCTACTCACCACCTATAACCATTGAAATTTTGGAATGTGCTTTGTTTTACTGAGGAAATGAATTTTCAATTTAGTTCAACTCACATTTATATAATTACATATGGGTACTTGACACAATATTGCACTGAAAACACTGGATAAAAACTAATAAACTTTTGTTTTTTCCACTGATATACACCATTACCCTAGAGATTATTTGGCATACTGCAGACTTTTACAAATAATTATTGAATAAATGAATATGAGGTTAATAGTCCAATATATTTAACCTGTTGATTTTTGAGTTTATATCTAGCACAATCACTGATTAGTTCACCTCTTCCCTAGGAGTTCATCTCTTCTTTTCCCTTAGGGAACTGTTTTGTTTTCAGTAAGTTTATAGTCTACTTTGCTTCTTTCGTCAAGTGCAGACTCTAGTTTGTGAAGTACTCTGAAATAAGGCACTTTGACTTCGAATGTGCATTCTGAGCACATAACAGTAGGAAAATAATTAGCCATATTTTTCAATGTCAGATTTATCAATAATAAACTTTATATTTGTGTAATCCATCTAAATTATTTTAGTTTTTGTTTTGCTTTTACCTAAAAGTGGTTTTGGATGGAGGGAGGAAAGCAAGAATGCTTCATATTGGAACTCCGACATAGTCATTATTTTCCTTCAAATTTTACAATAAAAGCAAGGAAGTATGAATGAAATAAGTCAATTATTTTAGAAGAATCAAGCAGTGTGTTAGCTACTTATTTGAATAATGATGATGCTATGTAGAATAAATTATACTCCTTTAGTTAAAAGTGTTAGTATCAAAACAGTTGATAATCATCTATAAAACCCTAGTCTTTTAAATCTTAGATGAAATTGTAATTATGCATAAATAGCATTAACTATTTTTTCTAGGTCTAAAAAATTAGAATATGTTGTAATTTTTTTCCAGATAAAGGTATTTCTGTGATATAGCAGTGCTCTTTTAAAATGATACATGTTATGGAAATTAAAGAAAGAAGAAATTTAGGCAGCAGTAAAAATGCAGGACAGATATATCAGCATGCCAGTTTTACATCTGGCTGATAAGATGATGGCTACAGATCTGTTCAAGCAAATGTTTTCCTGACAAGCTATTTAATTAGATTTACAATCATCTTTCCAGAAATGATCTTTAAAATACATTGTCAACTGTAAATGGATGAAAATAAATAGTTTGTCTCCCCTCAAATCTCTTGAAATAAAAGAGCCAAAGACAAAGCATCTTGCAAATACCATCATTTTCAGGATGGGAATGTAGTAGAAGCAGTTAACATTAAGTAACAGAATGTGTAGCTGTGATTAGAAGGTTTTCTAACTTTTTTCCCCTTTTTAGTTTCTCAAAAAGATTTATGTGGGTAACAAAGTGATTGTTTCTCTTAAAAAAGGTCACTATGCAACTACTCAGTTCAAAATGCTTCTACTTCCACTAAAAAAGAAAGTGCCTAGAATTTTTTTAAAAAGTGAATTTAATGCAATGCAGTATAAATCTATGTAAAAAATCCTAAGTGGTTTCATACCCTAAAACCTGTATTTACCTCTGTGGCAATATTGAAAAAAATTCTTAAAATTTTTTCAGACCATTTCTTCAAATATGAATTAGAAAATAAATATCTTCAAATATAAATTTCTCTTTGTAAGATATTTATCCTAAAATATATGGTCTCTTAAAATTACTTATATAACAATCTAGAATATAAATAAGGAGAAATTATATTTTGGCATAGTGTGTAGCAATGCTTTTTATTTTGAGGTAAAGAAATTTAGTTTTGAGGCTGGGGATTTATCTCAGTGGTTAGAGTGCCTGCCTCGCAATACAAGGCCCTTAGTTCCATCCACAGTACAAAAACAAACAAACAAAAAAAAGAAAGAAAGAAAGAAAGAAAGAAAGAAAGAAAGAAAGAAAGAAAGAAAGAAAAAAGAAAAGTGAAAGAAAGAAAGAAAGAAAGAAATTTAGTTTGGCTTACCAAGGACTTTAAATTTTTGGTTAAATGCAATTTAATGGATTTTATTAAACAGTATTTGTAAATGCATCATGCACTCTTAGAATTGAGATGGACACTACATGTCAACATAGTTCAAACACTCATATGAATGTGATTTCTTTCATAATATCACTACCAAGAGAAAAATTAATGTTTAGCCTTATTTTATATATATATTTATATTGTTAGTTGACTTGTTGTTGCAGGGACCAAAATTTGACACACATAATTTAAAGAATAACTAGTTTATTTTTGGCTTATAGTTTCAGAGGTTTTAGTCTGTGGTCTACAAGTCAGTAACATCATGGTGGAAAGGATGGTGGTAAAAAACTGTACCTCATGGCAGCCAGGAAGCACAGAACAGAATAACAAAGGAGAGAAGAGGCTGGAGACAAGAATACAACCTTGCTCCTCCAGTGACTGTCTTACTGCAAACAGCCCTCATCTCCTAATAGCACATTCAGTTCTAAATTGATCAACAGACTGATCCAGTGATGAGGCTAGTATCTCCAGGATCTGATTATCTTCAAAAAGTTTCAACTCTAAATCTTGCTACACTGGGGATCAAGCCCTTCGGGGCTACACTGGGGATCAAGACCTTCGGGGCTACTCTGTATTTAAGCTATAATACAAATCAACATATTTTTGAAGATCAAAATTTTACATAGGAAAGACTCTAGTTTATATGTTATTTACATTTTCTTCTACATTTATGTTTTTTACTTTATAGAAGTTACAAAACTATAAAAAGGTAAGATTGAAAGATAAAAGGTTATAATAATACCTGTTTCCACATGCTAATGATTCAATTCACTGTGGCTACTGCTGTTTTACATAGTTTCAACTTATTTCTTTAGCCTTAAAAAGAAAAAAGCTAAATTGAATGTATAATTTATCTTAGATTATAGTGAGAAAGGGTGAAAAGTATATTTTCAATTTGGCTTTTTCTTTGATTATACACAATTTTTAAATGGTGTGTTGCGCTAAATATGGAAATATACTTAACCAAATTTCCCTACTTGAGTATTTGAAAAGCACAGTTATATTTTAAGTATATGTGAGTATTTAGTTTTAGATTTTAAGTGCCCAGTAGAGCTCTAATTGTTATATTTATCAGAAGAGCTTCCCCACTTTCTCTGATGTGCTCATAAACAAGTCAATGCTACAAAATAAATGAATGTCATAAATACAATTTAAATTCTCATGTATTGGACTTATATATAAAATTTTATTGAAAACTCTGGCACTTTTGCTAAGAGGAGTTTTGGGAAAAAAACTGACTGTATAATACAGATTTATTTATAATGCATATTAAATAAGGAATTGGAAAAATCCCCATAAAGAATAAAATCCTATACAGAATCATAGTATTAAATGGTGTAACTCTTTTATGCTCTATATAAAATCTGAAAAATTTTCAGAAAAATTTTAAAAGAAAAATGACTGGTAAAGTATAATTTACAAAATTTGAAGAAATTTAAAATTTTTAATTTTTATTAAATTAATGTAAAACAAAAATGTGTAATTTCTAAGATTATTTTACAGTTTGTTTTTTTTTTTTTTTCATTTCTCTTCCTTAGTTTTTGGTAACATAAAATTTAACATTTTTTTACCCTTCTTCTGATTTTAGGTTGGTCTTATCTATAGCTGGCCTGCCATGCAGCTAATTGTGTGTGTGTGTGTGTGTGTGTGTGTGTGTGTGTGTGTATTTTTTTTTAATTATCGAGGTGGAACCTATGTTTGTTTTGGCAGGCATAGGCAGGAACAAGTCAGACAGAGTAAATGTAAGAGGGTAAATCTGATTTAGGATTGGTCCTACATTAATTCCGTCTTTTGAAATTTTTAAATTGTCTTGTTTTCAATTTTGAATATTCATCACAGCAGAAAATGGTATAAGGAAATTCACATGAAAGCAATAAAACGTTTCAGTTTCCATCATGATAGTATATTAGATGCCTTGACTATGTCCTCTGAATTCACTTTAGAAAACAAACAAAAAAAAGGACATATTCAAAACATATTGTGAACTACATAACTGAAACAACAAGGAAATAAGACTAATAAGAACTAAAAATGAAAGCAAGACAGAATTCTATGTGATGTATACAATTTGGTTACAAGCAAATATACTACTTTGCACCTTGTTAAATTTAGTTCGTATTCCAAAGGGTGTGCAGTAATCTCCGGAAAGTAAAGCACACACACTCTTAGGTGGGCAATTAGTAGCCCTATTTTAAGATATCAACTCTGTCCAGATAAGATATAGTCCATCCTAGTGTCCCAATACTCCCAATGCAAACATATAAGCAAAGACAAGAAAACATTATAAGATAGTAATAATTTAACAATTTTAAAGGCGTTGGAGCAGGCGTCTCCAAACAACAGGGACTTAACCAGTTAGAATTTAGGAGTAAGAGTACTTTAAAGTGATTTTCAGAAGTTGCAAATCCAGGAGAGCAATTTTTTGGAAGACACAGAATTAAAATCATGCTTACCTCACACAAAAGTTCTCAAATTATGTTAAGTGAACCAGATGAAGATTTCAGATGTCTTGAAGGCTATCAGAAAAGACTGAAAAAAATAGAACACCCCAAATCTCTGACAGTTTCCCTCAACTTTCTACAGTGTTTGATTTTTTAAAAGGACAGAGTCATAGTCTGAGGGGTTCTAAAAAGGCAGGGTGGTTTCTACATTAATCTATTATTTTTTTAGACAAAATATTTCTATGCAGCCCAAGCTGGTTTTAAACTCTTCTTGCCTCAGCTTCCTGCATTTTAAGATTACGGGCCTGCATCTCCATAGCCAGGTACAATAATCTAATTTTTTCCCTAAGAAAAGATCCTACTGAAAAAATATACTTTTGTTTAGAGCAATTATAGAAAATATTTTATATATCAGTAACTTCTTCATACAAAAGTGAAAATATTTATGTAAACACAAAGAATAAACTTCTTTGAAAAAATTATGTGTTTTTTTGTTTGTTTATTTGTTTGTTTGTTTTCTGGTGCTGGGGATTGAATTCAGAGCCTTGTGCTTATTAGGCCAGCACTCAAACCACTGAGCTAAATCCCCAGCTCTATTCTTTGAAAAAAAAAACTAGTCGATATTTCAAAATATTTCTAGAATTTGAAACAGTAAGGATGGGAGTTAAACTAAAACAAGTCAGAGTTATGATAAAAATCTCCAGTGACCATAATTATATCTAAGTCTTTCAGGGCACTGAAGAATGAATTGGCAAATACCCAACCAAAAGTTCAGCCAAAGAATAAAGACAAAACAGGTTAGCTGAGTTTTGTAAATCTGCCACTAACTCTGCATCACCTTACTTTATTTCTAATTTGAACGCACCACACAAAAAACACACAAACACACACACACACACACGATTTATCTAAAAGTAGGAAGTAGGAAAGAATGTAAAGAATTAAGTAATGATGAACTATAAACAAGGCACAGAATGGCAAGCTTAAACTATATAATAATCATATTTTATCATATTTAAATAGTTTCAAAGTCTTACGTATAAAGAACCTTCATTCCTACAGGTTCTTGGAGGGAAGCTTGATGCTTGTCACAAGGATTTCTGAGATGGTCCCAAGGCCTGGGGTCTAGTGGAATACAATGTGGGCTCAGGATCTGGGCCCACATGAATCAGTTAATGCAGTCTGCAGGACAGGCTTGGGTCTGATAGGACTGGATTATTTCCCTTGAGGGTAGGTGTTATTTGGGAGGGAAAGCTTGTCTGACTACTTTCTGGCTCTGTCTTATCTTGTGACCCATCTTGCTTCCCTTTGTGTATACATGCCCATTCCGTCTATGGCAGGTTGACTTTCTGCTTCTCCACTTTGTTGTGATACAGCAAGAGGATTTCAGCAATAGGATGGAAACTTGGTAGTGGTTTCCCTCCAACAACCAGAGCTGTGAGGCAAAATAAACCTCTTCACTTTGTAAGATCCCCAGCCTTAGGTATTTTGTTATAAAAATCATAAACAAACTAACATAATAAGAGTTATAAAACCACTATAAAAGCTATTCAAAAATCTTGGATACTAGGAATAGAAGAGCTCATGTATTCAAATAAAATATAACAGCATTTACTAACAATGTTGAATAATTACTGTATGTCAGGCATTGTAATGAACATACTTCCAAAATATTAACTATCAAGTTTGCTTAACAGTATATGAAGAAATTTTTATACTCATCACAGGATTACTATCAGAAAATTGTACTGCTAGTAATTAGAAGAGTTAAATTCATTACAAATATGTTTTTTCGTTTATACTCAGAAATGAATATTCTAGTGTTGAACAAATTGTATTGCAAAATAGGTATACAGTATAATTTTTCTTTGAAAACTATTTAAAATTTTGCTAATATTTACTTAACAATATTTAAAGTGAAATGATTTACTACACCTTGCACAGATATCAAGTAAGATTATCTAAATACATTTGGATTTATGCCAATTCTATCTTCCATGCAATATTCTCTATAATGAATAACAATGTGAGCATTGGATAATTTGAAATGTTTCGTGGAACAGTGCTTACTCCAGGTCCTTAGCCTGCCTGACAAGTTAAGGGATGGAAGGTTGATACAAAGTACTGCCCACCCAGAGGTCGTATGTAGCATGAGGCTCATCAAGGGTCCAACATCTAATTTAGTCCAAGAAATGAATTAAAGCAAACATAGCAAATATATATAGAATTTCTAAACTTCAGTGTACTTGAGTAAGAAAAAAAGGGAATATATTATTTGGAATAAATCAGTTTTATTTTTTATCTATTTTCAAAAGTATACTGTAATTTTAACTGTCACAATAAATACAATTTCTCATACTGTCTCCTCTAAAACATTAAGAGAGGATGATATATAAATTATGTAAGTGTGTGAATATTCATAGGCAGTACATTTGTTTTCCTCAAGGTGTGTGTGTGAATACAAGAAGTTAGATTTTAGGACAATTTTATTTGGTAAATAGGTACAATCTGTGGAAAGAATAAAAGGTGCTCTGGGAGCGGCACTAGCTTACTTACCAGAGAAGTGAGTATATTAGGGTTAACAGCACATTTATTTTTGTATTAAAAATATAAACTAGGATTTCCTTTTACTGTGTATGCTGCAAAATTGAAATAGTGTGTACTGTAGAACAATATTTTAAAATTTATGTTCATATTTTAGGTGAGATTTAATTATCAATAGTCTACTTCTCAGCAAAGCTTGTCACTATTGGCAAATTATATTTTACTATAACAAGACAGGAAAAGATATTTTTGTCAGAGAAATATATTTCCTAAACTTGAACTACTTGAAATTTAAGGAGCACATTATAAAGGCAAATGTTTGTTGTGCTTTGCAGAAAAAAATCTGTACCAATACTTAATAACAAGGTTTGTATTTCTTATTTCAAAAAAGAGATTTTGTTTGTATTATGTGTGGTATACCAGTCCTATGACCTATCCTATACGTAGATGTGAAGGACTGCAATTATGTTATTAAAAAAGTTCTGTTCTAATATTAAACATTTGTTTTGTTGTTTGCTTGGTTTTGTTTTGTTTTTCAGGAAATGGCATGTATATTTGGTAACCAGGTGCTGCTTTCCATATACTAAATGTTTACTATGGCCCCAGAAATTCAAAAGCTGATAATTTAAAACACTGATGTAGGAGGCAGAAGACATTTCTTTGCAGTGAGAGATTGAAGGCAGAGAATGGGGAAGCAGGACATTGACAAGAAAGCTTTCGTGTCCTTACAGTATTTGAGAAAGAGAGAAGAGCTAGAGATGGAAACTTTGTAGTTACAAAGAATTGAACAATTTTCACACTGGTAACTATTCTGCAAATCTATGGTACTTCAAGAGAATTTCTTTCTGTGAGGGTGTTACACCTATCTCTGTAATGAGCCAGGTAGATACAATCTTAAAACACAGGTGACTGTCAATTTTGTAATGTACCATGTAAATCAGATGAACCATTGAGACAGAAAAGGTGCTTTACAGAAATGTGCAATGTCTTTGACTTTCACATAGGCGTGTATGTCACAAGGGTTACAACATATTTTGAAAAAAATCATTGGAAAACATATGTATTTGAGCTTTTAGTGAAAGTCATATTCATAGAAAAAAGAACGTATTCTTTCCCTTGGTCTCTTGACTCCAGAATAAATTTGTAGCAAGCTCGCATATCCAGGAACAGCAATCCTTAAATATTTTCAGGGGACCAGAAATAAATTTTAAGAAATGTCGAATATTTTACTGATAAAAGACAGGGGAGAATTTGAGCTAAGTGAGAGATCATATTGAATTTAATATTAAGATGTTAGGGTTAAGAAGCAGCTGAAGTAGTAAAAATAATAAACTGCAAATATATAGAGTAGTTACAGCTATATAGATGCTATATGGGTAATATAAGCTTTATCCTGGCAAATGAAGTGATTATGTCTAATAAAAATAATGCAGAAGAGAGATATGAGTATCATTATGAAATTATTAATTTATCTACAAAAGATGAAAGTTATTTTAAGAATCTGAAATTTCTCTAATATCAAGAGAGTAATATATAAACGGAGCAGGGGAAAACTTTATATTGAAAATATCAATAGGCTTAAAGGGTGACAAAAATAAATTTAAGGCACCATATGAAATCTATTTCTCATTACTCTCCTTATGCCCATTTCTAGCTCAAACTTTATAACCCTGCCTGTGCATAATCCAGAAAATGTATTATTTACTTTTCTACAGTAACTTTTAATAAAAATGATATTAATGAAAAGAATGCTTAACAATAGGGTGTTAATTTGCAGGTATGATTTAAGCTTGTAGTAATTCTCATTGCGTACAGTGATAAAATGGACAGAATGCTTGGAGCCAGCAGAAGAGCCTAAAAACTAAACGGAAGCAGAATGATTGTGGAAGAAGCCTAGAATTCAAAACCTTACTACTTTGGTATTCTGTGGCCAAAATCCAACATGCTGGAAAGTGCTACAGAGGTGATTCAGGAACACAATCTCAGTATAACTAAAGCATCAGCACAAAAACTCCTAGAATGTGTTAAAGTGTGAGAAAGTCTTTTTTTTTTTTTTTTTCCTTTTATTATTGTTTACAATGCTATGAGGGAAGTGAGAGTTAGTTCCTCTCCATTCTCTGGAGCTATGGTTCAAACTGAGGGTCAGAGGGATTCAATGCTTTTCCTTTTGTCCCTATTTTCACAACGCTTGGTCCCAGTCACTGGCATAGTGGCAGTGGTCCATAACAGAATGACACAGATAACCTCAGCTTTCCGGAGAGAGGAACAAAACATACAAACAACAACAACAACAACAACGTAAAAAGAAACCTCAAGTAACCAGAAAACACTAGGGAAATTTGGAGGTAAATGATTTAAAAAATTTGTTTAAAATTGTAAAGAAGCTTCAGATTTATTTCCGTAGTAATTGTACTGGTTTATCAACAGTGTTAGAAGACTTTCTTATTCCCCACATTTTCCTTAGCATTTGTTGTGTTTTATGCTCTTGTTGACAGTGACTCTCACTAGAGGTCGATGAAATCACAGCGTTGCTTTGATTTGCATTTCTCTAATGATAAAAGATACTGAACATTTCTTGTCCTTTTATGTCTTCCAGTAAATGTCCGATCACTTTATTTGATCATTTTTTTTTTGACTTGGACTTTGTTTAGTTCTTTATATATTGTAGATAATAGTCCTCTATCAGACAAGTAAACAGCAAAATAATTTCTTCTCTTTGTATGCATTTGTCTGTTGTTTACTTTGTCATGCAGAAGCTTAATTTAATGGAATTTCATTTGCTGATTACTCCTTTATTTGTTGTGCTATTAGAGTTTTGTTCAGGAATTCCTTGGCTGTGCTCTTCAAGTTTTTCTCCCATGTTATCTTGCAGTAGTTTCAGTATTGCTGGTTTTGTATCTAGGTCTTGGTCAACTTTATTTTAACACGGGCTGAAAAATACAGTTCTGGTTTCATTCTTCTGCACGTGAATAAACAATTTTCCCACCACGTCTTGCTAAAGAAGCTGTCTTTTCCCTAGTGAATGTTTCTGGTCCCTTTTAAAAAAATCATACAGCTGAAGATGCATGGGATTATTTTTGTGTCTTCTATTTCTTTGTTGTATCAGTCAGTTTTTATGCCAGAATGATGCTGTTTTTGTTATTATATCTCGAAATCCTGGACTGTATATCTCCAGCTTTGCTCTTTTCCCCCAGGATTGCTTCAGCTATTTTGAGTCTCTTCTGGTACAAATTTTAAATTGTTTTTTCTGGTACTGCAAAGTAGTGGTTTGTATTTTAATAGATGCTGCATTAAATCTGTATATTCCTTTGAGATATATCTCATGGCGATTTTAATGATTTTGATTCTGCCTATCCAGGAACAGTGGATGTTTTAGCATTTTCTGATTTCCTCTTCAATCTATTTAAACTATTACAGTTTTTCTCATGGAGGTCTTTAGACTCTTTAGTGAGGTTGATTCCTAGTTATTTATTTTAAAGTTCTCTGAATGGGATTATTTTTCTTATTTTTGGTCAATAGTTTCCTTATTGGTATATTGGAACCGTTACTGATTTTTCTGTATTGATTTTGCATCCTGTTGCGCTGATGAATTTATTAGCTCTATGAGTCTTCTGGTAGAATTTTTTGGGACTTCTAAAGTAAAGGATCATATCATCTGCAAATAAAGACGGTTTGATTTCTTCCTCTCCTACTCATGTCTCTTTTGTTTTCTTTGCTCTTGTCGGATTGCTCTGGTTAGCATTTCAAGAACTATACTGAACAGCAATGGTGAGAGTAGACATCTTTGTCTCTTTCTTGATATTAGAGAGAAAGATTTCAGTCTTTCTCCCTTTAGTATGATATTAGCCGTGTGTTTACGATACAGGTTTTTTTTTTTTTATCATTTTGAGGTTAGGTCCTTCTACAATTATGATCATCAGGGTTTTTATCTTGAGAGGATACTGGATTTTTCAAAGGCTTTTTCTACATCTATTGAGATAATGGGATTTTTATTTCTTGATTCCATTTGTTCGTTGTATTACATTTTCTGATTTACATATATTCTACCATCCTTGAGTCCCTTGGAAGAAGTCAACTTGGTTATAATTTAAGATCTTTTTAATGATTTGCTGAATTCTGTTTGCAAGGATCTTACTGAGCATCCTTGCAACAATATTCATCAAGGTCATTGGTCAGTAGTTTCTTTTTTTCTTTTTTTATCCATTTCTAATTTTAGTATCAGGGTAATGCTGGTTTCATGGAATGAGTTTGGTAACATATTTTTCCTTTACTTTTATAGAAGAATTCAAGGAGTACTGGCATTAGTTCTCTGAAATTCTGGTAAATCCAGCAGAGAATCCACTGGGTCCTGGGCTTTACCTAGTTGGAAGAGTTTTTATTACTGCATTTAATTTAATTGCTATTTGTCTATCAAGAAATTTTTGTAAGTCATAAATATCTTGGACTATATCCATTCCTTCCAGATTCTCTGATTTATTAGAATATCAGTTTCCCAAATAGTGTTTTTTAATCCTCTAGATTTCAGTTGTGTCTGTAGTAGTTTCATATTTTTCATTTGTAATTACATTTACATGCATCCTTTGTCTCTTTTGATTGGTTTCACTAATGGTTTACCAAACTTATTTATCTTTTCAAAGAAATCTTTGATATATTGATCCTTTATATTTTTTGTTTCATTTTAATTGGTTTATTGATTTTCATTCTGATCTTTTCTTTTTTGTTCTACGAGTTTGTGCTAAAGATCAGAATATGAATATGTACATTCATACACACACAATTATTATCTATTTTTGGTGAATTTTTCCCTTCATCTATAAATAGTGACCTCATTTGTCTCCTCTGATTAGTTTTCATTTGAAGTCAACTTTGTCAGAAATAAGAATAGCTACTCCTGTTTGCTTTTGAGCTCTGACTTCATGGAGTATTTATTTATTTATTTATTTATTTATTTATTTTTGGTGCTGGGGATCGAACTCAGGTCCTGGTGCTTGCAAGGCAAGCACTTTAACCACTGAGCTAAATCCCCAGACCATGGAGTATTTATTTTTATACTTTTATGTTATTTTCATTTCTTTATGGATGTGATGAGTCATTTGTAGGCATCATATAGTTTTCCTAAGTTTTTCTTGTGTCTTTTGATTGGATAATTAAGACTATTTACATTGATTGCCATTATTGAAAAAATACAATTTTTGTCATTGCATCATTTTTTTTGAGTGCCGATTTCTTATTTTTCCTTTAACTATTTTTTCCATTGCTATTTATTTATTTATTTAGACTTGCAAGCAATAATTATTTCATTGTCTCTGTTTAGCATTTCTTTGTGTATTTTCCACAGTACTGGATTGTTGAATTTCTTTAGATTCCTTTTATCATGGATAATTTTTATTTGTTTTTCAGTTTTGAAGGATAATTTTTCAGGATATAGTAATCTGGCTTGGTTTGGTTTTTTTTTGTTGTTGTTGTTTTTTGTTTTTTTCCTTGAAAAGCTTCACTCCTAGATCTCCTGGCCGTTAAACTTTATGTGAGAAATCTGTTGAGATTACTATGGGTTTACCTTCATAGGTTATTTATGTTTCTGTAACTGCTTTTAGTATTCTCTTTGTTTTGAATTCCTGGGATTTTGATTATGATATATTGGGGAGAAGTTATTTTCTGGTAATCTCTATTGGGGTCTAAATGTCTCATTTTTATAGGTATACACCATGTTCCCCAGGTTGAAAATTTTCTGCATTTCAATGAATAAGTTTTTATACTTATTAGCTTCTAACTCTAACTTTCTCTACTTTAATAATCCTTAAGTTTGTTCTTTTCCAGCCATCAGGGAACTCTTAAATTAGGATTTGTTTGTTTTTTAAGTGTCACCTACTAGGTATGTGTTTTTCTATATTTATCTTGTCCTCGAAACCTGATAACCTATATTCTGACTGATCATGCTGACTGCTAAAGCTTTTTCAGTTGAGTTTTTCACTTCGACTATTTCTCCTAGATTCTCATTCATATTCTCTAATTCTTTGCTGAAGTGGTCTTTCATATCCTGCTTTATCTTCCTTAATTCATTCACATGCTTATTTGTTACTTCTTTAAACTCCTTGATCATCTTAATGATGGAATCACCTGGGAGTTTACCTTAAGAATTAAGTAATTGCTGTAGAAAACTGCTTATTTGTCTCCTCTCTGACCTCCTCCATCATCTTACGATTTGTTTTTCGAGTTACTTATCTTGAGTTCATCTACTTCGTTGTCCATGAAATGAGCTTACTGGGAGTAATGAATTTTTGGAAGCATTTGTTTTTGCCTTTCTTCCTCACATTTGTGTATGTTTTGGGATTGAAGGTTATGGATCAGTTTGTAAAGAAAGAACTTGCAGTATTGCATAGGTCTCCTTAGTGAGTTGATTTCTTCCTGTGACATGCACTTTGCTTTGGGTACGATTCACTGCACAGGCACCTACTGAACCTTTTCAAAGAACAAGGTTTGGTACCTAACACAGTACTGCTACTAAAGAACAACTCTCAGGAACATCAGTATCTATAGGATCAATTTTATATCCACATATACTTTAGAGCTTATTTGAAAAATTATCAAATCTTCCAGTTACCAGGAGAAACAGAGAATTAGAAAGGGTAAAGTCTAAGACAGGAGAGACTAAAATTAAAAAAAAAAAGTTTAAAAGAAGAAAAAAATGGAAAGATATAAAAAAGAAAACAGAGAAAGATAAAGGAAAAGATATAAGAGAGATGAAACTAGAGATAGAAGAAGACATGTAGAAGAAAATAAGGGCAGTTAAAGGATGAGATTGTAGGTGGATGGTGATAGAAGAGACAGGGAGACAATATTCAATTGCTGCAGAGAGAACTCCAGTGCTCTCTGTCCACAACTCTTACAGTTAAGGGAGGTTAGATAACACAAAAGACAACCATTGATGTAGGCTTGTGTGACTTAGCAACCAACAGCAGAAAACACATATGTAGCTACACACACACACACATATATTCAAAGGTCTAACCATCAGCAAACCTAACAAATTGTCTTTTACCAAAACACACACACACACACACACACACACACACGTATCCTGTTTTGTTTTCTTTTTTCCTTGGGTAGTGTTAGTAATTACCTTAGCTTGTCTATTCTGTTGTTCTTAGGGGGTGGGGCTTGGGAGCATCTAATGATCACAGAAAGCTGATGTGTTGCTTTGACCTGTCTTTCTGGGAGGAGGACACCTCCAGGTTCCTGGTGGAGTTCCTGCCTCAGGCGCTATTTGCTCTGCCCTGTTGCTTCTCTGGGACTCCAGTGCTCTGTGCACAACTCTTACCCTGCTTTTCCCAGCCTTTCTCTAGGTGGAAAACTCGGTGGCTCCTGAGGTTATGCAGCAAGCATGATTCCTGTCCCCCACCTGTCTTACTGATGGGAATTTTCTGTCCCCAGTATTTCCAGGTCTCAGCAGTTCTCCTGCTTGAGAGTTTATTTATTTATTTATTTTTTTAATCTGACCCCATTGTCCATTGATTTTAGGGAGTCAGGAGGAAATAGCTTCTGTGGATGCTGTTCTGGTGTGGTTTTTCCATCTCCAGTGACCATGTGTCCCAGTTATGTTTCTCCTCACAGTGTCTCATTCTAGCCTGAGAATTCAGAAGTGTTTGGAACTCAATGAGAGAAATCCCTTGGAAGCCAAATTCAGAAGTTTTAGGGGTGAGTGGGATAGTGACCCCAAACCTTCCAAGTTAAATTCAATAGGTTTCAGGATTCCATGGGAGAAATTCTGTGACTGGAAATCAGAGGCTTTGACCTAATTACACCCCCCCTTGAGTATAGTCCTGGAAGAGTTACAGTCTTCATACTACAGTGACACAGATAGAGCCATGTTTATAACAACACAATTCACAATAGCTAAGATCTGAAAACAGTCTAGGTGTCCATCAATAGATAAATGGATATATAAAATCTGATTTATTCAGCCACGAAGAAGAGTTTGAATTGTGTAGAAAATTAGATGGACATTGAGATCATAATGCTAAGTGAAATAAGTTAGACACAGAAAGTTAAATATTGCAGTTTGTTTTATATGAGGAAAATGAAATATAAATAAAGAGTGAGATAAAGGAGAAAAGATAGGAAAAAGAGAAATAAACACTTTTGAGATAGGGAAGGTAATAGATGATGGGAAGCGTAGGGTGCGAGGGAAGGGGATCAAAAGCATCACAATGTGATATAGGTACCAGCTACTCAAAACAAATATAAATACATTATAAACATAGACTAATAAGAATAGTCTTGCCATTCTAGAATATATGGACTCATGTCTAATTTTCACATGTGTGTATCTCACCATAAATCTCACTGCATTTGACATAGCAAAAAATTGAGACTGAACTAACAAATTTACGCCAAGCTCAAAGGTTAGAAAAGGAACAGTGTTCAAATCAGAGAGAGCCAATCAAAACTGCAAAAGTTTTGAAAGCTAAGATACAATTAGAACCAAGCCCCAAAGAACACAAGTAAAAATTTATAGCATTAAGTTAATTAGTTCATATTCTACTAAAATAAAAATATCAATATTCTGCATAGAATAAAATAAGAAACTGAATCTAATGACATAATGTTCAAAATATCTAGATAAAATCTAAACTTGGCCTACAAAAACTGAGGAAAATCTAAATTTTCATGATAAAAAGTTAATTAGCAGAGGTACAAACTATGATGAAACATAAATTGGAAACATTTAGCAAATAACAGTTATTCTAAAATTGTTCCAGCAAACAACTAGGAAAATCTCTGAAACCAATGGCTGATTAGCATCAGTTAGAAAGGAAATAGGGCAAAATAATTATTTGAAGTAGTAATGACTAAGAAGTTTGTAGAACACTAACACTGGAATCCAAAGATCCATAAAACCCAAAGAACACCAAGGAGGAGAAATAATAAAAAAAGAACAAAAAGCATTTCGATTACTACATCTTTGGACCTGACAGTCTTCTCCTTGACTCCAAAAAGAGTAAAAAGACATGAATATTTCTAGTGTGCTTACTATTTGTTAATAGTCCAAATCTGGAAAACATGCACGCATGTGTGCCTCGTGATTTTAGGCTATTGTGGCATATTAAAACACAGTTTTAATCACTCTTTAATCACTCTTTATCACTCTGCTTCTTTTCGTCCATGAGCAACGCTCCTCTGCCATGGCCCTCTGCCATGCGCCCTGCCTCAGAGCCAAGAGATTGTGGACTGAAACCTCTATACAAAAATAAACCTCTAAGTCATGGGTCTCAGGTACCACATTGTGTTTCAGTGATGAGAAAGTAACTAAGCCGATTGCTTAGGGCAGAGAGTTCTCAGTTACTTCCCTGTGGTTATCTTGCTGGAACAGAAGTTAATCACTTCAGACAAAATTTATACTTAACGTAACCGGTGGAGACTATATCAGGACACACAGTGACAAAGGAATATAACTCTGTGGTGTTATTTTATGTTTTGGGTTTTTTGTTTTTCTTTTTTCCTGAATGAGACAATCTCAGGTTTTTGTTTGTTTTTTGAATCCCATTATACTTTAGGATTTATTGAACACTCGAAGTATTTATGCAGGTTGTACTTATCAATATTGAAGGATTTGATTATGGCAGTTTAAAAATATTTGTTGATTTGATATAAATGATTTTATATTAATATAAATGATAAATTCTACTGAATTTAGATTTTACCTCACAGACCTCCTAAGTCCTGTTCTTATGAAGGCCAAAACCTGGAAGCTAATATTGTACGTTTTAGTTTATAGTGTCTGATTCTGAAAGGTAGAAGATTTGTTAAACTCAGAAATGTATGACTTGTGGTCTTGTTTTCCTGGCTTATGATGAAATGCCTTTATGTTAAAAAAAAATCACTTTTTACTTTGTAGATTTCTTATGTGCCAAAAATTCTTAGTTTATACATGCTTTATCTTTTTATTTCTTTGATATTTAAGAAAAAGTTTCTTAGTTATGAAAGAACAAATATTCTTTTTAAATTTACCATATCTAATTATTCTGAAAAGCTTTATTATTATATTTATTACATAAGAAACCAAGTACTCTCTGGATATCACCCATGAAATATAAAGAGAAACAAATTGCTACATTTAGATTGAAACAAAGAAGGAAAACTTGCTCCTTGCAGAAAACATAGCACCTGAAGAAATTGAAAAAAAAAAAAAAAACAAACAAACTTAATAGTGCACCTGAAATCCCTGCACTGTAGGAGGCTGAGGCAGGAGGGTTATAAATTGGAACCAGGCAACTTCGCTTCTCAGCAAGACACTGTCTCAAAAAATAAAAAGGGTGTGGGGCCTCAGGGCAAAGGGCCTGACTTCATTCCTCACATCACAATAAGAAAAACCTACAAAGAATAGCAGACTTCAGCAAAGCCACACAGGACGAGATTGATTCATTTCCATAACACTGCAATAAATACTCAAGAAAAAACAAATTACAAGAAAATGTAATAATTTAGAATGTCATACAAAAGAAGGGAACCATTTTTTAAAAAATGAATATTTAAGATGCACTTAGCAAAAGCACAGAATGTGTACACTGACACCACCAGGAAATTGAAGATGTAAATAAGTGGAGATATTAATACTCCCTCAATTGATCTAATTCTAACATAATCCTTATCAAATACCTGGCAGACTTTCTTTGTGGAAACTTATTTTATGACATTTCAACTTGTATGGATAAGCCAAGTACCTACAACAGACAAAACAATGTTTAAAAAGAAAATAGATGGAGAGCTTACATTTCTGTTTTGCAGTAAGTTCTTAGGGTTACAGCCAACTGCATTTGAAAAAGTTGCCAGACAATCCAATTTGTAGTGAATATTCTTTATAATGAGTGGTTCTGACACAAGCGGTTATCCAAAGCCAATGAGTCAATAACTTTAATTCCAATCACATACGAAGTTATCTAATACTAAATCATAGACCTCATATAATAGCTACAACTACATAATTCTTGTAAGAAAATATTTGAGAACATTTTATGATTTGAGGCTAGATAGACTTTTCTTAAATACAGCATCAAATGCATGTTCCATAAAATAAAAATTAGAATTCAGGGTTGGGGATTTAGCTCAGTGGTACAGCGCTCACCTAGGAAGCACAAGGCCCTAAGTTCAGTCTCCAGCACCCACCCTCAAATTAGAATTCTTCACATCCAAAAAAGCTTTCACTTAACAAAACACAATTAAGGAAATGAAAGGACAAATTAATCAGCAAGATAATGTAATTATAAATCATATCAGATAGAAGACTTGTATCCAGAATTAAATTCTTCAAAAATGCTTACAACTCAGACAGACAAAAAAAAAAAAAAAAAAAAAAAAAACCAAACTGGGCAAAAATTTGCAAAGACATTTAACTAAATATATGAAAAACTATATTTTAAGATGCATATCATCAATATTTATGTTGGAAATGTGATTAATAACATAAGATACCACTTTACATCCAATGGAATAACTATTTAGGAAAAAACTCAAATATTTGAGCCATAATATGGACAAAGAAACCAAAATACATTGCAGGGGGATGCGTAGAACAGTACAGTCAGTTTGAAAAATCAATTAGAGAGCTATATTGAATTTTAATATGACCCACATGACCCAATAATTATACTAGCAATCTAACCAAGAAAAAAGTCTATACAGAGTCATGTATGTGTTATTTGTAGAAACCTTATTCATAATAGATAAAAAGCTGAAACAATCAAGTTCTCCATTATGCCATAAGTGACTAAATATTAAGTGGTTTAAACTTGCAATAAAATATAATTCGGAAATAATACGTGTTAAAATAGGCACATTCCTCCAAAACATTATGCTAAATGAAAGGCGCCAGGCTCAACAGATTCTATATTGTTAAATTCCGTTTGTATGAAACGTCTACAAAGACAAATTTATGAAGACAGAAGTTCAGGAGTTGCTTAGAGGCTCCTGTGGGAGAAGGTATTATTTCTCAAAGGATACAGGGAACCTTTAGGAATTATGAGAATAATCATAACTGAATTGCAGAGATAGATGAACATACATGCATATTATTGGAACTCATTGTCTAAAATTGCTTGAATTTTGATTACGTAAATTATACTTTCCTACTCCTGTCAAAAAGTCAATATTGCCTTGTTTCAATAATATGCAGTTGTAGATTTTGCAAAGCAAAATATAAACAAGGGACATGACCTCTGACCATCCTCCACGTGGTCTCAAAGAAGGGGTTTGGTATTGTGCTTTTTTCACGTTATCAAATGTGAGTTCACAGACTTACTGCAGAAAAGCTTACATCGCCAAAAGAAAATATTAACATCAAAGAACTATCCCACTCTATTGTCTCTTACTGCTTACTTATTCCCAGTTGCCAGATTTAATAAACCAAAAATTTCAAAGAAAACAACCAACTTCAAATCCCAATTCTTCAACGTTTACTTTCCTTTAAATTCATTCACTACGTTTAAAATTCCCCAAATGGCTTTCAACTACAGCCAAAGAAAACACATTTGTCAGCAAAAGAATATCTTGAAGACTGACGATTTAACATAGCTTGAAATTTACTGGACTTTTGCTATATATTTGATTCATGCGCCTATAATAAAATATACTATCTGGTACTTACCTCATCTTGGTTTCTTTTCGTCTGTGCCCTATACCGGCTTTATTAAAATATAAAATATTTGCTTATTAAATTAAAAAATTTCACTGCTATGGGGAAGTTCTGTAAAGAGCAGTTCCTAAGTTTGCTCACTATTGACAGGCAGAATTCTCCTCTGGATTCTCAATATTTAGCTTTAAATTTACTAACCTCTTTTTCTTTACAAATAAAAGCAAGGTTGAAACATTTTACTAAGTTATTTAGAATCATCTAAACATTTTCTCAAGAAATATAAGTGCAATTTCTAAATATATACATTTTTTGGGTGATATAACCAATCTAAAATTCTACTTCCACATCTTTAAAGAGAGTATTAATTCCTGTTGTGATAATTAAATAAGATAAAGTTAATATACCTACTCCTACACCTGGAATAATTTTAATTATTCCATAAATATTCCATAAATATTTTTCTCTTCATTTTTGCCTGAGAATTTTAGATATAGCTAGAAAAATATGACATAATTTTTAGATTATGTTCTCTAAAGTAGTGTTTGAGTTTTAGATACTGCAATCCGAAAAGTGTTATAAATGCATTTTTTTGAATCCAAGGTTGTACCATTTTTGGGATGAAGTCAAAGACCAGGAATGCTTTTGTTTGTTAGTTTAATCATGAGCAACATAAATCAGCCCATATGTAAAGAAAGAGGTCACCTGGAGGGAGAGACATGACGAACTCCAGGAAAGGAACATATCCTTGTTGCAAACCTGTGCCATGAATAGGGGCCAAAAATAAATGAAAAAAATGAGGAAGCTAGATCAAGACCAACAAACAACACGTGACAAATATTTTAGGGCTGTGAAAAAATCTGGGAATATTCTTTGAAAAAAATATATAGACAATTTATGATGCGAAATATGTGTCACCACTGAAATGCACACAGACTGGTCTGAGGACTCATGCTGAACTCTGCTGTTTCATGTGTTTTGCCTTCTCTCTGTAATGGCCCAAAGAAACATCTCAGTATTCTCATTGATGTCAAGACTTTTTTCACCCAGTGTGCCTTCGCCTAGATTGAATTCTGGTCCATCGCTACCCTCAAATGCCAAAATTAGGAACCCTTGTTATCACTAACCTTCGCAATCCTAATACTGTAGTATCCTTACTGCTTCATTTCTTGTTTCTTTCTTGTCTGCCTTTTTCCACATTGGGCAGTATTTTGCTCTGCAAAATTTACCTTAAAATACTTTTGTATTCATAGCAATATGTTGTGTCATCCCTAGTAAAACTGAGTCTTGTGTTCTTGCAACACCCTCTTTGCATTCCCAAGCCTCTTACCAAGTCAAGGGGACACTGTAAGCAGACAGGAATAGGAATGTCCAGAGAAGTATTATCTGAAGGAAACCAGGAAGAGGGCAAACAAATGTTATCTGTAGGCTCTGCTTCCTTGCCCTTGTGCTAACTCGACTGCCCTATCGGTGCTGGTGATAGCGTGGCCCACAGGAAGCGATGCTGTTGGGGTTTATGCATTTTAGTCCGTATAGTCCCCTTCTTGCTGTGACCTGCTGCTAAATGGTTCATCTAATTGGCCCCCCATAGCTGCCTGCTGAGTGCCAATGCTAAGTACAGTGCCCTGCTGGATTTTGATTTTACTCAGAGGTGCTTTTAGAGGTTACTGTTGTTTTCAGTACTGGGTATTGAACCAAGGGTCCTTCCACTGACCTACCCAGCTTTTTTTTTCTATTTATTTATTTATTTATTTAGAGACAGGATTTCACCAAGCTGCTAAATTGCCAGGCTAGCTCAATCTTCTAATCCTCCTGCCTTGGCCTCCCAGAGGGCTGGGGTCACGGGTGTATTGCCAGGATTCCTGGCACAAAGCTGTTTGTCAGTAGATGCCCCTCGTGTGGTTTTGCCAACCGATGCTATCGATTCTACATGGGCATCTTGTGGCTACCTCCTCACTAGTAAGTTACACTTAACTCTATCCTTCCCTGCTATTGCCTTAATAAATCTTATCTCTTACAAGCCATCTCTGGGTATTTTCTTTGGTCTCTCAGCAACCTACTTCTCTGCTGTAGCATGCCCAGGCTATGCCAGAGACCTCTGGATGCATATTTTTGTGTTTACAAATTAAACTACATTTAGATATGTTAGCATGTGAAAGACACAATCAGAAGTCCTTGGTTTGGAGTTTGTGGAGGCGATAGTGTTGCCTAAATCTTGATTAAAGAGACCATTAATTTTCCATAAAGCATGCTAAGAATGATTTGCCATAGGAACCAGTAGTAGTGTTAACATTATGCAGCTGATGAAAGAGTGTTTCTACACCTCTGTACCCGAATGGCTGGAGGACAAATCTTCCAACTGAAACCTAAAGGAATTTTTTCACCTGATCTGACTGGAAGAAGTACATAGTTATGCTGCCAGAATATGCTTTATTTGTCTTCTGAAGAAATTTCTTCAGGTTCAAAATTTGAAGAAGAAGGAAAAAAAAAAAAAAAAGACACCAAAGAGCCTTGCAGATACTAAGAAATGTACTTTGAGAGTTTTGTAGTGTGTGATCTGCTAGTCACTGTCACTGTCTGAAGTTTGAAACTTTCCCATGCAACAGTGTCAAGATGTGGGGCTTTAGAGGGTGATTAGGGTAACAAGGGCTCCTCCTCCAGGAGCGGAATTAACAAATTAAAAGAGGGCCAGAGGGATCTAGGTAAGCCCTTCGGTCCTTTCACCTTCCACCTTCCACCTTTCACTGTGTGAGGATACAGAAGCAGGCTCAACAGTCAGGAACACAGATAAGGTAGAACATCACAGTGAGCAGAATTAGGAAATTAAAAAAATCCAATGAGATTTTCTCTTGTTATAATTAAAGAACTGACAAGAAAACGAGGCTTAAACTCAAAGATTGGACTCAGAGTACCAAGGCAGTGCCTGGAGGTCCGCCAGGATGGCTTAGTATTTCACTGGAGAGAGTAGAGAGAGTAACCAGGGCTTCTTCATTCCTTCAGGAAGAGGGGCAGCCTCCCACAACCCAGAACCTGCCCACCACAGAGTACTGAATAAAGTCTCAGCAGTGCCACCAAAGAGTCTTGAGAGTTAGATTGGGTCACATTCCTTTAAGCACATCTTCATGAAAAGGCCTATTAAGCTTTTATCTCTGTAATGCTTTAAAATGGCACCTGGGATACGCTGAAGACTTCTTGTGAGGTTGATTTGTATTAGCTTGAATTTTAAAAAGCAGATATCATTGAGGATAAGCGTATATCTTTCTTTTTATTACCATTCCTTTCTAACACAGCTTTTTCTTTCACCTTTTATTTAATATGAGCCTACAGTAAAATACTTCTTGATCTTCATTTATGCATTTGAACATTTAAATTCTACTTGATCTCCCCCCTGAGATTCCAGCCTCAATTTTTCTCACATACTAGGCAAAGTGAAATTGACATTAAATCGAGGAACCACGTACTGTCTCATTTGCACTTAGTATTTGTATACTTAGCATCAGAAAGGAACACCTATGAATGAGAGTGAGATAGGAGTAGAATGTGGTTTAGCTGGCTAGGAAGATGGGAGGGGCCTAGACCTGATGTCAGTCCGCATCAAGAAACTCTCACAAGAACTGGGATGAGATAAATAGAAAGGGTACCACGAGGTCGCTCTCTTGCTCTCTAGTCCCCATGCTCCACCTTCTCCAGCTCCGTCCTTAGCTCGCTCCTTACCCCCCTCCTCATTTTCAGCTCCTTAACTTCTGGGGGCTATTTCATTCATGCGATGGAGCCAATTTCTTTTTTTTGTTCTTTAAATAAACTTTCCCACCACACTCAATTTGGCTGTCCGATTCTACATTCGCAACCAAAAAGAACCTAGAATTTAGAGCGCGAAATCACTCCGATATCAAGAGCATCTTTTTTTACTCTTTCTAACGCTCCCCCTCCAAAATTCTTTATTTCCACGGCTTATACTTACTGTGAATCCTATAAGGGCTTTTATTTCAAATCTTACCCATTTTTTTCTCAGTATTTACCACAAGTTTGTTTCTACTAAAATGTAACTCTTATCAAAGCTGTTACTTTTAAATGTGATATTTAATTTTATAGAAATGAACTTTGTACATTTTCAAGTAAGGGTGCCTTAGTCACTTTCCAGTGCTGAGTCACAATACCCAACACCCGAAATTTAAAGAAGGTTTATTTTCACTCACAGTTTCAGTCCATGATTAGCTCCAAGGCAGAAAAAGGATGGCCGAGGGTCACGGCGGAGGAAAAGTTGCCGTAGTCCTAAGAGTCTGGAAGCAGAGAGAGAAACGAGGGGCTGTTGAGAGAGAGAGATCCTTCCAAGTCAGGCTCCAAGGAATCTACCTCTATCCAGGCCTCGCGATTTAACAGCAAGCCAGCTATGAACTCATCAGTCTAGGAATCCACTGATGAGCACAGCACCCCTACGATCCAATTACCCTTTAAGTGCGTGAGGGTTTGGGAGGATATTTTAGATCTAAACATTAACAAAAGGTATCAATAGAAACACAGTTAAGGAAGTTTTTTTTGTTTTTGTTTTTGAATACCAAGTTAGCACATGCAAACAATTATCCATGAGATTAATATGAAGTTCTCTCTTCATCAAAACACAAAATATATGGTAGAATTTTAAATAAGATCACTTGAGTGAGAACCTACAGATTAGTGGTATAAGGGTAACATTTTTTAAAAATCACTACATTAATCTATGGTTCTTTTTACGTTGTTCTCTAAACCAGATAATATTTTTCAAATGAATCAAGATGTCTCATTTTTTGCCATCTGTATTATAAAAAAATTTTCCAGATGATGTTTACATTTATTATTGAAGTTATTCAAAATTAGTATTTAATACATAATTAATATAACTAAAAAATAAACTAAGACTCAAGTAATTCTTTAAATTACTGGTAGCATAAAATTTTGAAAATTTAATTTTACCTACAAACAGCAAAACTTCAATCAAGAGTCATATAATTTTAGAACTTATAGATGTTAAAGAGTTCTTAATTTCAATACATGCTTTTTACCTGTCAGATCTAAGATACTAACATCTCAACAGGTTTGAAAATCTGCCTCAAATCAGAAAGGGTGTTAATTACCAAATCATATAAAATTTAATTACTCAGGAATTTGTCATCTAAACAAAGCCACCCTCGACCATGGGATATGTGTTAAATATGTGGGAAGATGTGAAATGTGCCTCTAACAGCTGGCATGAAAATTCCTCCTTATGATAATTACCATGTGGAAAATCTATTTATAAATTACATTATGGGTAAGTGGGTCTGAATATGAGATTTTGAAGAATGTGTGAGTTTGAAGAAATTTTGTTGTTCTGATTTAACACTGATTAAAGTAATTGGCATTAAATCCACAGGGCAGAGAAAAGGAGAAAGCTGGAGATATGGTCTAAATCTGAGGCGTCTTAAAAATAAAGGATTTAGGGAATGCTCTGTGTTGGATGTCAAGAAGCCATTTCCAAATGCAGATATTAAACTCCATTTTTAAATATATCTGTTTGTAATTAACACCCATGAACATAATAAAATTGATTATGTTAAGGAATGTGCCCTGTAAGGGTAATGACTTGTGTTTCTGCCACATTATAATCCAGGAAGGTTAAATAGTTGCAAGTTTCTGGTTAAGTGCAGGACTGTTGGAGTGTAACTAGCTGAGTTCAAATTGTTTCCCAGTTACATGATCCCGGAAGTTACTTAACCTCAACGACTCTATTTGCTCTTCTGCCAACTGGGAATTCGTACAGTGGGATAAAAGTAAAAGATCACACATGTAAAGTGCTTTATTGTTTCCTGTGGCATGTTTAGCACTGGATAAATGGCATTTTATTATTAAGACTCACTTTCCATTCTGGGTCAGTTTGGAATAAAATGCAACCTTTATGTGGATAGCCTTCACAGAACATGTCTGAAGAAGAGAGGGGACATACTCCTAACACTCACTTCCCTTGAGCTCTGGGAGTGTCTCTAAATTCTTACAAAGGCACTAAGCATATTCATCAATGTTATTTTTTTCCCTAAAGGAGAAAGAAAATCCTCCTGATGACATGTTCCTGAATTTTTTTTTTTTTTATGAGAAAGATCGTTAGTTTAGTTCCTTAGGTGTAATAATACAGGGTGAAAATATGGATGATATGAAATAGTCATTTTATAACATAGCACCATGGTTACCTGATTTGGAAATCATTTTCTGGCAATGATACTGAGAGTTGGATAAGGTTTGAATGATAACTTACTTTTATAATAGTGAAAGTAAAGAATGGTATGACACTAACAGCATGGCAGACACCGTAATGTGCCACTAGTGTTCCTTTGGATAAAGGGCTGCCGTCGTTTTGGCACCATCGTCATTAGTCATGTATCACAGCTCAGTCCCCAAACCCAGTCCTGCCCCTTCCGCTCTGTTATACTTCATCCCGTCTGAGAGCACACCCCTGGGAACTGACCTCCAGGCTCCTGCCTTGCTCCCTGGGAAACGCAACCTGAAAATGGGGCAATAGTAATAATCAATCTTTCTACAATCCCCACTAATTTAAAATGGGAAGGGTGTTGTTAGGGCTTCTGTTTAGATGTCCCCCCGAAGCCTCATATGGTCATAAGGTGGGGCTTTTTGAGAGGTGGCTGGATCTAGAGAGTGTGATTGATTCATTGCTCAATGCTAGGATAAGGGTACTAGGATTAAGGGTGGATAAGTACTAAATCAGTCCACTGATTGGTTTGGCACCCACCCTAACCCAGGCAGGCTAGATAGAATATAAGTGGCAGAAAGAAGCACCTAAGGTCATTTGCTTTTCTACCTTCTGCCCACCATGAACTGTTTCTCCTCTATGATGCCCCTCTACCATGTCACCCTAACTTGGAGCCAGCTGATTATGGACTGAAACCTCTAAAACTGTGAGCTAAATAAACCTTTCTTCCCTTATCTCATGGGTGTTGAGTGTTTTGTCTCAGCAATGAGAAAAGTTACTAAGACAAGCGCCAAGAATTGGAAGGAGTGTGGAGGGACAGCAAGGGTAGGGGATGAAAAAAGAGTTAAGGTGTATTATGTGCATGTATCAACTCCCCACAAAAAAATGTAATCATTATGTACTGTAGACACTAATAAAAATTTAAAATGGGGCCACATGCTTACAAATCTATTATAATTTGGTAGTCAACTTTAACCTGTATTTAGTACACCTAGCCTACCAATCATCCTAGTTCAGCAAACCTGCACCATGTAGAGTGTCAGCTATTCACTCTAGCGATCTCATGCTACTGCCGGGGACTATAAGAGAGTATTGTGCCATCACTAGTGAGGGAAAAGGTCCAAATTCAAATCCTGATGTATAGTTTTTGCTAGTACATGATTTTTTGCAACATTGTAAGTTTAAAAAATTGTAAGTCAGGTACTATCTAGACTTACTATATGATTATCATGTGCCAGGTATCATACGAAAGTGTATTCTACTTCTAAATCGATCCCCAGAAAATCCTTTAAAGGTACTTATTCATGCTTATTTTGTAGATGGAAAAATGGAGATTGAAGAAATTAAGCAATCTGCATAGAGTCAAACAAATTCGACTTAGATTAACCCCAAACAGAATTGAAATCAGGTTGATATTCTTAAAGCACTAATATTATTTCTAAAGACTATATTGTTTATTAAGACTAATCAAACTTATCTCCAAAAATTATTTAGCTCATATATGGGCAGTGTTAAATAATGTGCACTGGGGAATATATAAAAAATCTGGTACAATTTTACTATATAATAAGAGCCTTTGAGGTGTAGATTAATAATATACCTAACATTTGAATTTATCTACTTTAGGGAATTAAATAAATGCATCATTTGAAGATCATAAGTGAAAGCATAAACATTTCCTTAGAATTTTTATATATCAGTTTCATTATATTAGTGTTCTGTTCATATCTAGCTCCTCATAGCACCCTTGTAATTTTATAAAACGACATGTCAAAAAAACTTGGCAAACTTTTAATGATAAATATTAGTGACTCAGGGATTTGAATTTTTGATATACATATTTCGACCACATAATAGTAGGTGGTTTAGACCTTAATATAATTGAAACAGAAGGAAGGTTGGAAGAGGGGGAGGGAGGGAGGACAGAAGGAGGGGGCAATAGAGAGGGAGGAAAAGAGGAAAGAATTCTTAGCCCAGTGACAGGAAAATGTTTTCTGGTTCTTGTGAACAATCACCATTTCTCTCTTCTTTTTCTTTCATATGCCATCGTGACAGCAGTGAAATTGGTTGTGCCTAAAAGATTATTATTCTTACTCAGTAGTTCTACAGTAACTTTAAATTTCAAGAGTACAAATAATTTTCTAAGTTGGTTAATTTACTGATAAAAGTAAAGGAGAATAAACAAGTACAGAGAAATATTTTTTGATTATAAAATTAAGCCAAATGGTCTAAGTGAAATAAATTTTCAATTACTGTAAAAAATGCCTGATACTAAACTTAATGTAACATGTACTTGTGTTTTATAAATTCGGTATTAATTTTTAAATTAAAATATTTGAAAAATAATACTTCATAATGATTTTCTTCTGATTGCTATCTTAAGTGTTCTATTGTCCAGTTTACTAAATTCATTTTAATGCTTTATTGCTTATCTGTGTTCTCAAATTCTTGAAAGTTTCTATTTTGTGTTCTCACTCAAAAAGAATGCCAGTGGGAATTCATTTGCATAAGTACAACCTAAATCCTCCTAAAGAAATTGAAGAGAGATTTCGGTCTGTCAGTCAAGCCTTTACAGCACTGATATTAAGTAGCTTTAAAACTAGAGGCAGATAGAAAACAAAACAAAACTAGTAAGTACTAGGATTCAGGATACTTCTAGAATGTATGGAAATTGTCCTGTGTGGTATAAAAGGAGACAATGGATTTGTGAGTTAGAAAAAGGGAAAAAAAAAATCCTACTATGTCACGTTTAATTTAGTTAGCAATTTTATTAATGCACGAATAAGGTATCTATTTCTTTTCTCAATTTGGTTAACCTACACCACTAGAAAGAAATATATTTCATGAGAAAATTCTTGCTAATAACAGTAGTAGGTATTTTTAAACTTGGATAATTTTAGTCATCTTGACATGGTTATGAGGTAGGAACAGGGCATATATATACATATATACTTACATGTAAATATGTCATTTTAGGCTTAACATGGTAACCTCAATTTGCCAGTCTTCTCTACTGAGTATCATGTAGTTATATCGGAACATGGTGTATGGGTAATTTAATTGAGTTTTGGCATAGATTTTTCTGCGAAATTCACGACATTACTAATGCAGCACATGGCACCCATGTACCAGTTTGTTCTCAAAATATTAAACACACACACAAAAAAAAACCCACAAAGTAATGGGGGTTGGGGATTTAGCTCAAGTGGTAGAGCGTTTGCCTAGCAAGCACAAGGCCCTGAGTTCAACCCCCAGCACAAAAAACAAAAAACAAAAAAACTCCACAAAGTATTATAGACATTAGGGAGAAATATAGGCAGACAGGCAGGCCTGGACCCTCTAGGAAGTCAGTGCAAGAAAATGAGACTACATTACAACTATGGTAGGAGGCACATCCCTTGAGGGCCAGGCTTCAGGATAGAGATACAATGACCAGGCCTACATGCCTCCTCTAGACAACAAACAGTAAATTAGAATTATAACAGCACCCCCTGGTCCGGGAAGCCCAGATAGGGACCAGGCATCCAGGTGGATGATCAGGATCTCCAGATCCACCCCTTCCTGGAACGTCTTTCTTTCCATGTCCATTTGCTATGTAACCTGCTTCTCCATTGGATCGATATTACCTGGGCAGCTATACTTGTAATGTTATTGGTCGATCATAGTTCTGATCCACATTGTACCCACCTTGTGTACTCACTTTATGATTTTGCTCTATAAAACCTCCTCTGAAAAGTGGAGCTCATTGGCAACACTTTTGGGATCCCACTTGCCCCTTGGGAAATATCTTTCTCAATAAATTTTTCCTACTCTTAATCTTTGTGTTCTTTAGAATTCATCATTCAACTTTGGGGAACACAAATTTGGCGTATCTGACATCTACTAGTTTGAGAGTTATATTTTTCCCCTATATCAAAAACATTACAAAAGCACAGAAGAAGGACCACAGACAGAGTTCTAGGGATATCATGTGGTCATTTATGCCCTTTATTTCTTTGGGAATGTGGTCCGTTAAGAAGCATATTTTTGACTGACTATAGTGACTTCCCCCCGCCATGGATTTTCTCTGTGAAAACCATAAAATCCAGGTTGTATTCTCTTGCTTATATCACTCTAAGACTGCTTTTCCACTTTCCTTTTTTAAATGGCAAAATTATGTTAAACTGACTTAAAATTACAATAATCATTATGGTGAACTTTTAACATGTCAAAAATGATATACTTATGAATAATTCTAGAAATGCATCAAAATGAAATGATCCAATACTATTTCTTCTCTCAAAGATTTTCTGAGTGAAAAAAAACCAAACTGTCCAACAACAAACTTTCTGAAACTAAGTCTTCTTGTATCTCTTCTTTCTTATTTTCTCTTTTTCTGTTTCTGTTTTTGTGCCTCTCTCTCTGTACATAATGTTTAAAAGCAATACTGAAAATACAAGAAAAGTTTAAAAAGTATACACAGGCTTAATGCACTTCAAAATATTTTCTCTAGGGCTGGGGATTTAGCTCAGTGGTTAGAGTGCTTGCCTTGTAAGCACAAGGGCCTGAGTTCGATCCCCGCCACCACAAAAAACAAAAAAAACAAAATATTTTCTCTAAGGGTAAATTGTGTAAGATGCAAAATTACAATAAAAATAAATCTTAATAAATTAAGCTTTAAAATTACACCTTAGTAAACTTTAACACAGTATTCTGAGGTAGAAATCATATTTGCAAAGTGCCATTTGTATGTAACATATTTCCAGATTTTTAAAACGAGGTTGTGGACATCTTTATGATATTTTTATCTTGTCTACAACCAATGTGTTCACCTCTTTTCTAATTAGTTGAAAAATGAAACTGATTTTAGGTAATAAACTATATTATCTTTGAATCAATAATTATCAGATGTAGGAGGAATATTACCTAAGGATAAATTATAAAGTTCAATTACACGAGACCAACCACTAAAAGAATATATAGAGGATTTGTGATATTAACATATATATTAGGCAATTAGTACCAAGTTTCTCTGAAGTAGCAATGCTTCACATGTACAACTAAACTTAGGTCATGAGAGAACATCACAATCAATCTAAAGATCTCAAAATACTCATTCCACAATTTCCTATTTACATACACACACACACAGACACACACATATTTATATGAGAAGCTGGGTAATGCTCTATAATGTCATCTCAACCATATTTCCTATGTCAGGGATGCATTATCTATGATCCCCTCTCTTACTCCATTAAGAAGGCTTATCCTCTCCTCAAATCAATTACAATCTCACCTAAATTATTTAAAGTATCTTTAGGTCTTGAACTATAATAACTTTTCACATCTGATGTTATTGCACATAGTACAATATTTAGGCCTAATAAAGCACCCCAAGATCTTCCTGATATTTAATTCATCACTGTTACATTTTTTACAGTATGTATCAATCAATCTAATACTGTGATTTCCAGAATACCATGACAGTTCATTATTGAGGGTGATGGTTAAGATTATAACATTGTCACTTGTGTAATATCTCTACCAAGAATGGAGCTTTTGGATACTGTCAGTTAGGATATGCAAATCCTAACTTAATCTCATTTCTTGAAAAGATTTAACCTAAAAATGCGGAACAATTTTGAGTTGGTTTGTCAGTAACTAGTCCAGATTTCTGTGAAGATTCTAATCTATTATCAAATTCCAAATTGACTCAAGTGACTAAACTTATGGTCTTCCTGGACCCTTCTGAATTACTAAACATGCAAGACCAGAAATATTCCATGATACTCATAATATTTTAATGTACTTTATGAGTTGGGAATGGTTTAGACACAAAATTGTTAGATACCCTGCTAAATACAATGTTAAAAAATGAACAAAGATTGTGAATTACTTAATGTCTCAATGAATCTCACAAAAATAATGCATACAAAAAAGGAATGGCCCTGGGCTCCTGTGAAAGGTGCACACTAAGAGCTGAAGGAAACACTTTAGCAAATGACTATTCTAAACAAGCTGTTGTAGGTGTTTTACAAAGGCGAATACATGGAGACATTTAAGGATTTCACCAAAGATGCAAAATTTCTGACTCCTAAGTCTGAAAAACATATTAAGAAAAATTAAGTTGTCAGATCAAAGAAAAGAATACATCCAGGTACTCAACATCAGTAATCAGCAAAGAACTACAGATGAAAACCTGGAGAGCTCACCCCAGAATTGCTGTTACCATAAGAGTAGAAAATGACTGATGCCAGCAAAGATAGAAGAAAGAAGAGTACTTATACATTGTTGATGAAAATGTAAATTAGTACAAGCAGTCTGCACTCATTCTGTTTATTTTTCCTCTCTTTTTGCACTGTCTGTGATTTCCAGCATGGCATTAAGCAGAATAGGTAAAAGAACACCTTTATTTTTATCTTCTTAACTATAAAAAAATTCAGTTTCTCACTAGTATGATATTATCTTAAATAATTTTGGGATGCTCTTTGTCAGTTCAGGAAATCTCATTCTATTCATATTTTTCTGAGAATATTTAATCATGAATGGAAGTTGATTTTTGTCCAATATTTCCTCCCTGTTAACTGCTATGATAATAAAGACTTATTCTTTAAATTGTTGATGAAATGTTTGTAGAAAAATTCTAAAATGTGAAACTCCATGAGGAGTAAGCAAAGAAATCTAACATGAGCTATGGGATTAAGGCAAATCAGTGATCACTTCGAAATGGGTCTCTCAATTTCTGTGCTCTAATAAAAATAGATCTCATGCTCTTCAGAATCAAAACAATTTTAAAACCTTAGACAAAGTAACTATGTATAATAGAATATTGTTGGCAAGTAATTTGGCCAAACAGTAAGGAACCAGGTAAAATTTCATCAGGATTAATAAATGTGTAGTGTTAGCATTTCTAACCTGAAGGGGGAAAAAAAAAAAAAAACAGCCTAAATAAGCTTGACTAAGGTTATTTTCCAGAACTTCTTTTACGATAAGGTTGGAAAATATTGAAACATAGTTCAGGATTACCTTTCTTTCAGCTCTTACAGAAAGATAGTTTTCCATTTTTGTAGTTTCTTGATGAAAATAAACTAGACATTTACATACCTCCTAGAAGCTCCTTTTCTGAAAATAATTCAATAAGTCATTAAGACACAAAACAAAAAGATCATGAAATTATCTTGACAAATACTCCCCGAAACTCAGACCTCATCAAATCTTTGCTTCAAAGAGATTGAGATGAAATTATGTAGTTCTGGACAATCTTTGACTACTTATTCTAGAATTTAGGCTGAGGCATGACCACTAGAGGTGTAGTGGAATTGAGACTCTTATGCAAGAGTTTTCAAATATAAAGGAGAATACTTGTGGAATAAATCAGAAACACAAGCTTAAATATGATATGGTTTCTCTTACATGAGAAACTCTAAGTGTAAATAAAGAACAAAATAAAGCATAGACAATAAATGGGAAACAGGGAGATGATAGATCTTTTGCAAATGTCAGGGCAGAGAGGGAAGAGGGGAAGTGGATGTAAAGAGAATGTGTCATGTATGTGCACCAATGGCCCACATGAATGTATTCATTATATGCCACAGAGATGTACTACTAAAATAAAAGGAGGGAAGGAAGGGAAGGAAGGAGGGAGGGAGGGAGGAAGGGAGGGAGAAAAAAATTGAATATCTTTTGCTCAGTATTACAAGCATTTACAATGTAATTGGAGATAGAGGGAAAAATAATGGAAGAGAGAGGAGAGAGGACAGAAAGATTTATACCCAGAGTAATTGATCAGGAGATGTTTCCCTTGCTTCACATACCTCTGAAAGTACTCCAGTCAGCAGCTACCCTACATTTTTAAATTTAGGCCAAGATAGCAGCAGCCCTACATCATTAACTCTACAAGATACAGCCAATTTCTAAATAGTTCTGCCTCTTTCAATACTTGAATATCCCTAACTGATATATAGTAGATCAGATCTTAGTTTGAAGAATTTGTACACTGCAACTACATTTCTCTCTTGCTCAGCAAACAAGAAATTTATTTGCTTGCTTGAGGTATAAGTAGTAGCCGATTATTTTGACATGACAAAGGATATCACAATGTTAATAATTTCATGGAGGGGTAGGGGATTTAGCTTAGTGGTTAGAATGCTTGTCTCGCAGGCACAAGACCCTGCATTCGATCCCCAGCACCAAAAAACAAATAATAATAATAATTTCATAGAATAAAGACACAATTTGTTGTATAAAATGGAGACACTCCTAAATTACTATAAAGAAAAATGAGTTTATTAGGTAATATTCATGGACTGGAAATAGAACTGAACTGTTAACTAAATAACTCGGGAATCAAATCCGCCTTTCCTGGTGTCATTCATACTTCATTTATCACGGACTCTTGACAACTCCTGTGTAGCTTCTGAATTTTCTATCATATGATTGAGGATTGCACATGTATTAAAATACTCTCTCCTGCTATTCTTAGTTTAGTTTATATATCAGAAGGTGTTTTCTTGACATATCAGTAACTATATATCACAATATTCTTTGACAAAATAATTGGATAGAAATACAAATAGATGATTGACTAAATTTTGCATCATAAAATAAAAGGTTTATCATTGGATTAACCCAGCTGTGTAATATTATGGTATTTTTCCATATTTTATGGAAGTAGTTTACCTCAAATTAGCTATCCACATCTTTTAGTACTTTAATATGCCACAGTGAATGCATCCTATAAAAAAGCTCATATACTAAGAAAAAAATCTTTAAAAGTTTTCTTTTATCTTGTACATACCCTTAGGCAATCTATTCTTGTAAATGAAATTTCTCCTTATTCTAAAACTTATAGATATCTTATGAAGAAATTTCTATATGTCTTTTTACTGGGCTGTCAAGTCATAGACCAAAGGTTAAGTCTGATTTGGACAGTGTCAATGTACATACATTTTCCAAAATTATTTTCTAGTCTTCCTTTTCTCAGCCAAAATATCTCACTTGGGAGACATTTCAACTTTCATGAGAAAGTGAATACTGCTGAGCCTCTTTCCCAGCACAAGTGATGAGAAAACTAGAGAAAATATGTTAAACGACTGTTTGTGGCTGTTATATAACAGGCAGAGTGATGGTTAGCATTGACTATCAACTCAACTGGCTTGAGTGTCTAGGGGATTAGTATAGAATACTTCTGAGTGTGTCTGGGTGGGTCACGGAGGCATGAACTTGCCGAATATATCTGTGCCCAAACCCCTTCTTTTCTGGCACTCTGTTCCTGTGCTCCACTTCCTGGTTTCCATGGAGTGAGCAGCCTCGCTCTGCCAGGCTCTTCTGCCATGAAGTTTCTCCTCTGGAGCCAGCTGAATATGGACTGAAACCTCTGAAACCATGAGCCAAATTACGCTGCTCCTCGTTTAAGCTGTGGGTACTAGATATTTTGTTCCAGTAATGGAAAAACTGACCAATATAAGTAGCCCGCCTTGTGATATGTGGAAAAAAAGATAGAAACAGAAGGAAATCCTACAATGACAATTTCCTTCTACCTGCACAGAGAAAAAAACCCATTCAGAGTATGTCCTTCCCAGTGAGCTAATGAACTGTGTATCACAAGTTAAAGAAGCTTACATGGCTGTATTTTGGAACAGATTAAAAGAAATTATAGAGCTATGCAGATCATGAATGACAGTAAATTACATAAGCATCCCCTTAAGTAATTTGCTCAATTTCAAACCTGACCACATGGGTGAAACTCTATCTATCCAAGGCAAAGCACAACTCCTGTGTAGGTAGAAAATTCCCCAAATTCGTTAACAGCTGGGAGATATCCAGGTACCAACCAGCCTGAGTTGAGAATATGCATTGTACATCTGGGCCATTTATAATAATTGAGAATACAAAGCATTGAGCTTTGGAGGTACACCCAAACTAGCCTTAAATTATAACCTTTAAAACTTTCCTATGTAATATCCATGAGAGCTCAGTAATTCTCAACCAGGCTACCCAAACAACTTTCTGGAACAGTCTGGACACATTTTATTTATAGAATTTAGTAAGGAATATGCTATTGTTATTTAGTATGTGAAGGTCAGGAGAGCTACTAAACACCTTACAATGAAAAGGATATCTCCCCAGAAAGTCATCCACACCAAAATATCAATGGTACTAATATCGCAAAAGCTTACCCTTATTAAGTGTTACAAGCTGACAGTACGAACATGGAATCTTGACCTCCAAGTATGTGTTTGGGTAAAGAGCAAAAAATGATAATTCTTATAACAAAAACATAATTCTTAGTTTTACATTTAAAAAATGTGTTTTTTTGTAAAATTGGAGCCTTTATAGTTACTAGGCAATATTAATCTCTACTAGCTGCTAATAACAAACAGATAAGTAGATTTTCTTAACTGCAATTTCTTTAAAATAGCATTGATAGAAGTAGTATGATCCACAAGAACTATTCAAAGAATGCAGGGAAATATTTCATATTTTATATTGATATTTATTATGGAAAAACTCAATTAAAATGTCCATAATAAATATCATATTACAAATAATAATTATACCATAAGTCACTATTTTCTATGAATAACTTTTCAATAATATCTTTCAAAGATTCACCTTTTTTTTATCTTTAGAACAAAACTGTAGGGATATGAGATGAAAACGTATTGCAACTCACTTACCTCCATTGATATCTGTGAATTATCACAATGTCATGAGAAAAACATACAGATTGCTTCTCTGCGATGCTTTTTACTTTCACAACCACTGAAAACCTTAGTATTTTTTTTTAACCAGGGTTAGCTATCTAAAGTAAGTTTATGCAATAACTAAAGTGGGCCTCCTCACATAAACAATACTGTAAATTAATGGCTAGTAGAATCCATTATTTAAAAGATGTCTATTGCTTGAGGAAAATAAAATATGTACACATTGCATTTTTCTTAATACAGTGCAAACTTTGTGGAATTCAATAACCTTGGTTACATTGGTTTACTCAGTTTAGAGAATAATCTCAGAAGGAAGCTCGAACGAAGCTTAGAGCAACTTCTTTGTAATTATAGTCTCTATAATAGAAGAAGTTGGTTATGAATTTCACGATTCTAATTAGGAACAAAAGTAAGGCAAGGAAATAGGAGTACTGAAAAGCCATACGAATGGAAATAATTACGTTTTGGTACATGATAAATTGGTCTTGAAATATTTTTGGTTTAGCTGATTTCACTTGTTTTGTTTCTAGAAGACTGATGCATTCAATAAAATATTTTGAAAGAAAGCAAGTATGTAAGAAATACTTACATACTTGCTTACATACTAGTAGTATGTAAGCATACTTACATACTAGTAGTTATACAATCACACATAAAATTGATAGCATATAAACATATACTTATAATTAAAATAAACTTTTGCGTTAAAAAGTTACATAAATGACATTCATCACACTTTTTTTCTCTACTTCAACCACAAAAAAAATGAATTATCCATCTTCACTCATTTTAAAAAGTAAAATTCTCTACACATCTTTAAGTTGTGTTTTTGTTTTCTGCGGTTTCTTTTATGTATATTGAAATAAAAATTAATAGAGCCAATTATTTCAATAAGATGAGTCATCATCAAGAACTAGGGTTAGATTTGTGTGCAATCCTCCTCAGTGCAGGCTGACATAGTACACTTCCTTCAGTGTGTGGTTTTTATCGATATGGAATCCTCCTCTGCCCCACTTAATCAGATTCCACAAGTATACTTCAAGTCCATGCTATGAAAAAGTGGGATTAATTCTGTCTTAGTTACTTTTCTTGTAGCAGAGACAAAAAATTCCTGGTTGGTACTGTTTTCAGTTCATAGTGAGCTGCCTCCAAGGCAGAGGGGCATCCCAGAGGAGAAATATTTCATGGAGGGCAGAAGGCAGGAAGGCAACAAAGCAGCAAAATAGCGAGGAAGCAAGCAATAAGTGACAAATGACATGTGACCAGCAGCGACCTTTTTTCTGTCCCTTATATCCTACCCAGGTTTAGGCCAGGTAGCACTCACACCCACGGTGGGGCAGCCTTATCAATCCTAGCCTCATACTCTCGGTCCCAGCTACACACAGCTAGACCGAGCCACCTCTGAAAAGCCGCACCTGTAACTGCCTGAGGCTTTGGGGGACATCCAGATACAAGCCATAACAAATTCCTTCCACAAAACTACCGCACTCTGCTAAAATGATCAGGTTGTATGTTTCATAATACCTACATCTATAAACAAAAGAGTGTATTTTCCTCTGTAGATTTATCTACAAAATGCTCAGATTCGATTTCCTATTGTTAACTCTTTCTCAAAAGCATGCTTATTTTAACCTTTGGAAGGGTCCTTTCTATGGGTGACAAAGTATTTTTCATGTTCACATTCTTTTGTGGAAATGTATTGATTTTCCATTTCTCTTCATCAGAATGGATGCTTTCCAAGAAATAGGACCTTGTCTCTCCAGACCTTCTTGCCTAGAACAAAGTCTAGCACACAGATTGTCCTAGATAAAATAGTAACACTAGGGCTGACATAGCACCTGTGGTGGACAAGATGTCTTGCTACATGTTTTGAAAAGTTCATTTATCCCTCAGAACCCTTTGAATAAATTAGGAATTGAGGCACAGGTAAAGTAAGTAATTTATTCAAATTCACTTAGTACGTGATGGTGTTGGAACTAAAAACCAGGCAGTCTGGATGCAGAATTCATGTCTTAATTACCAATATTTAAAATGATGTTGTCTGAATATTTGAAATTAATAATATTGGAAAAATAGTGACTTCTCATTTTGAAACACCTCAAAGTCAGAAAAGTTTAGACTTACATTCAAATAAAATACATTTAGGTTGGAAAATTGGCATCAAATGTCCCCATTAAATTATATCTGGTGATCTTATTTAAGGAAATGTAAGATTCCTAGTTTAAAATATACTTTCTCAAAAGGGAAAGGTGATGTTTGTATGCTTGTACCTTCATTCGTTATGGACCCTTTTCCTGAACAGAAGGTGAACAAATATCCTCAATTGGCATAGTTATAGGTAAAGAATGAGAATGAGGCAGATGCACATGGCAATAGAAGTAATCAAATTTGAAAGAGCAGTAATTTTCATAGTAATGATAATGGCATATCAACCTGCAGATTCCAAGGAAAGTGATGATGAAAGCTTCTATCTTCATTTGTGAGCAACAGTGCAGTTAAAACAGGATAATCCACAGGCCCCTGGAAATGCAGTTAGTGTCTTCACTGGGGAACTTTCTGGTATGATTTTTGAATGAATTTCCAGCCATTCAAAATCTCTATGTTATTGTGAATAAATGTGTTGACAGGAATTTACTGAAGGCACATGAATAGACTAAAACTATTTAATGACATTACAGGTAGAAATAAAGGCCATATAGTAATTGGCAGAGGTAGAATAGTGTATGATTGTCTTTGTGTGTGAGTGCATTTGTGTGTATGTATGTGTGAGACCAGTGTGTGACTGTTAGATCACAATCACCTTCCATGTTACCTAATGCCAACTTTCAATAGCACAAAGTTGCCCAGCTCTACAAGAGTACCTCCCCCTTTGGTTAGCTAGGGACTTGCGGGGAGGGGGGTGTCAAAAGTAAAGACTCACTTTCTGCAAGGCAGAACTTGGGGCTGAAAGTCTGAGCAAGACCCACACTTCACAGTAAAGCCTTCTGACCAGCAGAGAATTCAACCCATTGAGTTTCTAACCTTAATATACAGTAATGGGAAGTGTTTTCTTTCCTCTTGGATATGAACAAGAGTCCAGGATGTCCCAGATACAAAAACAAACAAACAAACAAACAACTTCTTGTTATGAGGGAAGCAGATGCGTGGAGACAGCTGTTGCGAAGGTTGGAAAAATCCAAAATTAAAATGAAAGTTTTGAGACAGAAATTCTACAGATTCAAGTTTAGAAACTTACCCGACTCCGAAGTTCTGATTATTTTTGCCAAAATATACTATTATTCTATAAGCTAATTTTCTTACTTTCTGTTACTCTTTAAAGCTAAAGAATCTTACATGATAGACATATTATCCAACATATATTAATACATTTGAGGAAGTATCTTTTTAAGAAGCAAGGTCTGACACATTGCATTGTAAAGTGCCCTCCTCTTCATTTATACTTGATTTCATTTATGTTTTCACTTAACTCTGTGCTTAAAG
Organism: Hystrix cristata; assembly: GCA_004026905.1. Taxonomy (NCBI): domain Eukaryota; kingdom Metazoa; phylum Chordata; class Mammalia; order Rodentia; family Hystricidae; genus Hystrix; species Hystrix cristata. The sequence continues at coordinate 130,702 of PVJO010001467.1, read as the reverse complement.
GTATTTAGCCATTTTATTACCTTCTTATTTGCTGACTTTCTGCTTAATATGTCATGCCTCTTTGAAATGATTTGGAGCAATAGAATGAGGTTTATGAAAGTAGATATTTTTTAGTGGCACATTAAGCTATAGGAAGGAAAGGCAAGGATCTTGCTCCTTTGCTGGTAGGCACTATCTATATTTGGCTGTTTCATGCAAGAGAGAATAAGCACTTTACAAGTAAGTCTGATTTTTACGGGTACCAAATGTCTAGATCTTTGGAGTCGAGAGGATATTACATGAGAGAATGAGGGGGATCCCGCATATACAGCCACACGTTATTTTCCTAAACTGTGTGTGCGTGTGCATGTGTGTGTGTGTGTGTGTGTGTGTGTGTGTGTGTGTGTCTGTGTTTACTGAGGATCAAACCCAGTACCTTGTACAAGCTAGGCAAGTACTCCAGAACTAAATACCTTGTCCTCCAATAATGCATTTTTCCAAAATTTTAAAATTTATTCTATAGATATATATTTTAAAATTAAAAAAGAGCTGGGGATTAGCTCAGTGGTTACAGTGCTTGTCTGGCAAGCACAAGGCCCCGAGTTTGATCCCCAGCACCCTAAATAAATAAATAAATAAATAAAGGCAAATTTCCTGAATACATCTTTTTGAGTGCTGACAAACGTATATATCCACGAAATCCCTTTGAAAATTCTATCACCCTAGAAAGTTGTGACATTTTGCCCTTTACCACACTTAGCATGGGTAAGTATTGACATTTACATGCTCATAGATTATTATTGTCTCTTCTAGAATTTTGGATAAATAGAACCATGAGTATGTAATCAAGTCTGACTTGTGTTGTTACTAACGATACCTGTGAGACACAAGATGTCTTTGCATTTATTGGATGTTTTCTTTTCATTGTGTCACAATTTTGTCTACATAAAAAATATTAGCATGTACAGATCTTTGGCTTGTATTTCTTAATTGGACATAATTACATAGAAGCATACTTCCTGATTTATAGAACATATCTGCTTACAACAAAACAAAAGAGGGAAAAAAACTGGTAAACTAGTTTGCAAAATGTTGATATTCTTATAACTTTCCACCTGAAATTTGGTAGAAATTTGCAGTTGATGTATTTCTTCTCAGTAACTAGAATTGTAAATCTTTTTGACCTAATTTTCAACTTTTATTCAGTGTCACATGGCTTTCTATTATAATTGGTATTTCCTTTACAAAGGAAATAGTAAAGTCTTTATGAAAGATTTACTAGTCACGCTTATTAATTTCCTTGGTGAATGGTTGACTTAAGACTTCTTTAAGTATAAATAAAGACTAAAATGTATTCTGCTGGGAAAGGGAAGAAAATGTCCAAATGGGAAAGGGAACAAGGGAGGGGGAGGGGGAAAGGAACAGAGGGACAAGAGAAATAAGAAATAGAAGGAAACAAAACTTTTGTAAATAAGGAGGGAGGAGGGGTGAAGAGAGAGGAGGGGAATGGGAAAAAAAAGAAGCAACAAGATGTATCATGTACAGGTACAAATCCCCTACGATGAATGTTTTACTATGTACATCTAAAATGTGCCATTAAAATAAAATTTAAAAAAAGACTTTTTACTCTTTTCTTGCATGTGATTATTTGCTGGCTTCCTGGGAAGATGTAAGTTTTTGTTCATTTTGTTTCACACAAACATACACTCTTTAAAACAAGTAGCATTCCCTGAATTTAATCTATATTTTTATGAATAACCATAAGTTATCTATATATTAATTAATGCTGAAATGACCATCCTATATTTCAGTATAGAGAACTATGTTTAAGCTAACGTGTAAGCTAGTATGATTCTCACAGGTGTGTTTAAATCTATAGAAGCCTATATTCCTATACAGTATAGAATGATAGAAGATGCTTTTTATCACTGTTAGTGCTTGGTATTCTTTAGAAAATTATTTCAATAGGAAAAGGACGTTCATCATTTGTTTTCTTTGACAATCAAAGAACAAAGTATTTTGGGGGAAGGCAAGAAATGTAGTCTGTAGAGTATGAAGAACAGATATGCTATACTCCTTTTCTATGAATTTTTACATGGCAACAATTCTCCAAACCTCCTACGAATAATGTTTATCAAGTAAGCCTTTAGTTTTTGGTATAAAGGAACACCTGTTTTCCTTTTTTATAATTCATACCCAGATGCCATCACACAATCAATTTTTGTGGAGAAGTTCACTGCTGAGTAAGCCAATTTTAGTATAATAGAATGGACTGAAAACCATTTTCCAGCTAAACGCAATTTGCCACGCACATACTTCCCACTGAAAGAGAAATCTAGTATTTAGGTTCATTTGTTGTAAGCAGGAAAAAGGTCATGGCACTTAAAACATTCTAGATGTAAAGCAAAATGTGTATAAATTAATGATAAAGTGAATCAAATCCATGTTTTCAGAGCATTGGCTAAAAATAAAGAGTGATGTATGATACAACTGATTTGCACCTCACACTACTAAAAGCTATTTTCCAAATAAACTTAATAGAAAATCTTGTAAAATAGCCAACTCAATCTGACATTCCTTGTTTTGGCATAATTAATCATGAGAAATTATTTGACATAATTAGGTTCTCAGATAATTAATCTTTTTCATATCCCTCATTATTTGAGGAATATCATACAGCAGCATATCAAAAAATATTTTAGGTTTAACCAATTATATATACATGTATACATGTTAAAGAAAATTGGTTCATAAAGGATTTAGAAGTATTTAGATTCTAAATTGTTAACAGAGAGAACATATTTTCTGTATATATTGAAAAGAAAACAGTCATGAATAACCTGTAGATATAAACAAAACTGCATTTACCAAAATTAGTATTTTAAAAAGCTATGAGATGAATACAGGTAAATGCAAATCTAATTACAGTAGCCCTATTCATTTATTGTAAATAGTACCTAAAACGTAGTTCAATTAATTTTGTACAAATTGTTAATATATTTTGTTTTCTATTAAGGCCAGGGAGCAAAATGAATGAGTAAAAGAGAGACATGGGTGAAGTTCTTCATTGAGTTTGTTTTCTTACTATTAATACATTTACTTGATTTTCTTACTCTTTTATTCCATTTTTATTATTGCATTGTAAAGGCACCTTCTCATACTTTAATCCAATTTATTTTGGTATGACCAATATACAAAAATACACATGTATAATTCACACATCCTTATGATTTTGGGCCCCTTATCTACCCATAAAGCATCATGATAATCAAAGCTCCACATATACCCACATCTTGAAGCTTCGTCTCATCCTCTTTGTTATTATTTTCCTTTTTTCTCGTAAGAACGTAAGAATATTTAATGTAAGATCTATCCCATCAACAAGTTTCAAGCACACAATACATTATTGTCAGCTACAGTCACTGCATTTTATACTAGTTCTCTTGAAATTATTTCTTTCACAACTGAAATTTTGTACCCCATGACTGTCCAGTGTTTTGTGTGTATGTAAATGTGTGTGTGTTTGTGCTTCGTGTGAAGGCCATAAATTCAATCCCTCATACTAAAAAAAACCAAAAAACAAACAAACAAAAAAACATGATTTTTTTTAGATTTAGACGAAACCAAATTAGAACTTCATTTGTATTTCTACTTCTTTGAAATTATTTCCTGAGATGCATTATATTTTCATTATGTGCATTGATTTTTAACACATAAATATCACGTGACATTAAAATAATTTATTAAGACTAATATTTACATTATTTTAAATACATCTAGTATCTCAGTGCCATTTGTTTTTGTTTTCCCTTGTAGTTTTCTAGGATATTTGTAGTTGTAAAATGCTATAATTATGCATATGATGAAGTGTGAATATATAGAATATATATATTCTGTATATATACTGTGTATATATGTATGTTCATATTTATATATATTCTTTCTATATATTCTGTATGTATATATCCTTCTGATGAAGAGCGAATATAAAATATATATATATCCTGTATATATACTGAATATATACATAATATATATATGAATATGCACACAGAATGTATATGAATATACACACGTATGCATATGTGCAAATATAAATGTATTCACATATATTGGAAGTGAATTGTTAATTCTTATGGGACTGATTCATATATCGAAATTTTCAGAAACGTGCATTACACTTGCACACACTGAAAAATATACATGTATTAGTCAGCGTTTGCAAGAAAGACAGATTTAACGCAAGGCACAGAAATTTACAAGAGTAACTTACAGTATCTGTCCAGAGAGCGCAGGAGGTCCGTCCGCGGGGTGGAGATCCGCGAATGCAGCCGAGGGCCGGCATCACAGGGCCCTGTCGGTAGGAGTCCAGCCCGAGGCCCGGAGCCCACGGCAGTGTCCTATGCGAGTCCGCGCCGGGGGCCGAGCACCCGCCTGCAGACTGACGGGCCTGGGCCGGAAGAGCCTGCAACGCTGAAAGGCCTACTCCGGAGGCCCAAGAATCCGCGCCGAGAGTCGGGGACTAGCCCAAGGAAGGGGAAGACAGAGCTGCCCCAGGAGAACAGCAGCCACCCTTGGTGAAGGCAGGGACCGGAGCTCAGCCCAGGAGGACAGCCAGCCACAAGGAAGCCGAGAAGAAAAACAGCCGCAAAGAAGCACTTCGGAGGAAGAGCAGCTACCTCCAGTCTTCCCCGCCTGCTCTCCGTTTGTGCTGTTCCGGCAACAATCCTCAGGTGGGCTTTCCACGCCCCGAGCCACGCTGACTCATTTCAACTGAACGTTCCCCCTCGAGTTGACCATTAATTAATCCACCACAGTACAGGTGCATGTACTTGTATGTGCATATGCATCTTCTTCAGGAGTTAGTACAATCCAGTCAACTCCAAGCTGCCTAAATTGCCCTTATCCTATTCTTGCATGTAAGTTCTGTCACTGTTGTGTAAATCAGCCTTCTACCTGAATCACATCCCAGTCAATCACCAATGAAAGCTTATTAATTCTGATAATACAGTTTGCTAGGGACTTCACATACCCAATTCATTATTTAGTAATGCCTATATTATTACTGTTTAATTTTTATTAATATTATTATTATATGTAATCGAAAGAGACCTTTGCCTAGGACTTAGTTCAGTAGCCTTTAAAAACTAGAGCAAGCATTTCATGTGGAGTTTGTATTGGCATTTGCTCTATGGGAACAGTTAGAGGGATAGAAGACAGGAGCGGAGAAATGTTAACTTATCAAGTGCATCCACTCTAGAAGCCAGAGGGTATTAATTACGGGACTCAGTGAGGAGCCAGGTGGCACATGTACTGACTTCTCTCTCTGAGAAACAGAAAATACATGTATGTTATCTCCCAACTATTACTTTATCAGATTGACCACACAAAATGATGAGTGCCAACATTTCCATGTTTGTACATCCATCAGAATTTGTGAGTATGGTCCAGCTCATCCCATATGTTGATGAGACACAAGTTTTAGGAAAGAGAAATATGCTGATCACAGCTAATGAGAGATGTTGTCAGCACACATCTTGTTAAAAGTACAGTAAATGGTTTTAGTCAGATGTGGAATTGAAGCACAAGAGACGTCAATTATGACATCAGCTACTATAAAAGGCCTAGATTCTTATGAGAGAGTTAAATTGAATTGACTTTAGGGGAAAAAGAAAAAAAAAAGAAACATCTTACCACTCTAAAAGCAAGAAACCCCATAAATGTGAAAAATCTTCCTCTGAAGAAAGACAGCTACACAGACTGCTAGAAACATAAAGAACTATTAGAGAGCTGGTTTTTTAAAGAAAGTAAACAATCTGCTATATGCCAACATTCAGCCAGTGTGCTCCGAGATAGCCTTAGGAAAAGTACTACCTGAGCTTGAAAGTTAAAACAATCATTAAAATGAGGTCTAAGAGCAGGTGAGGGCAGGTGGGCAAAGGGATGTTTTTAACTAGCAGGTTGGGACTGTTTGGGTGTGTGGGAGGGTTGTTACTATTTTTCATTTGAATCTTCCTTAATACTGTCCATTAGCTCTCCTGCCTGGTCATAAAAATGCTTGAATTTTTAAGTATAGAATATATGACTCGACTGAGTCTTTTCTTTTCCTTTCTTCTTTTTTTTTTTTCCCCTAAGAAATTTAAATGGCAGAATTGTGGGGAACTAGCAAACAGGCATAGTCATGTTGCCTGAATGTAGGATGGTCAAGTTAAGCCTCTAACTTTTATGATTTGTCCAAGGCAAAGTGATAGCAATATGCAGCCCCTGAATACCTCCTTGGCTGCAGAAGCCATGCTGCAAGCCCGTCAGGGTGCCGGCTGCCTCGTACCATGTTTTACATGGGCACCAGCTCGATGGTGTGCATCCCAACCCATCATTTCATTCCTCCAGACCTTTAGGCAAAAGTGGGTTTTTGTTTGTTTGGGTTATGTTTTTCCCCTCTTGGCTTTTTTACTTTTAACTCTTAAATGTTAATAGTGCAGGCCACAGGCATGGCAGGCAATAAGCAGGTGAAGAACCAATGGAAAAGTGTTCCAAAACTCCTGTGTTAGCTAACAAGCTTCTGAATGTATCACTGTGGTCCACAGAGAAGGCTGGAGAAGGTAGCAAGGAGATACTGTATCAGCTGCTACAGCCTTAAAACAAAGTTGGCGTCTCTTTGGACTTTAAAATTGTTTTGGACTTTAAAGTGCAGCTTATTTTATTTTTGTTTAATCAAATAAACAAGAGGGTTTTTCCATGGGAAAAATACATTAAATTGAATTTTCTAAGAAATTCCACCTGATTCAGATGGAACACTTTAGAAAGGATGAAATGTTTAACAAAATTTGTACTGGCTTCACTGACTGTATTATTACATCTTGGGGGACAAATAGTGACAGTACTAAACTTTTATCATTGGTCAAAAAGACAAAAATTAGTGTTTTCTACTTTATTAATATTTAGTATATATGCTAGTATCAAAGTCACAGAAATAATGATGACATGTCTTAATGTAGAACACCTAATTACTTATAGGTAGACATCTATTATACCATTGAATTCAAGAATGCTCCCATGCAAATGGTGTGACAGGTGGACCAGAGTATCTGAATGCAAACAAATGTTTACCAAAGTCATCTCTGAATTTTCTCTTATACTGTGGAGAGTATACTGAGCAAACTGATTCAGAAAAAAATAAAAATATATTTGAAAGAAAATATTACAAATATAAAATTATTGAATAAGTAAAAAATTATTGAATAAGTAAATATTAAATATTAACCTTATTACCCTATTAGAACCTTATTATAAACCTTTATAACCTTATTATAAACATCACAATGGCACCTTGTATTGAATAAGAAATGTATTTCTTTTGTTCTGAAGGACTTAGCATTAATAATAATGTTTTGCTTTAGAAACACCGATTAATTCGTTGTAAGATGCAGTATTTTAAAAGATAAAGGAGTTCAAAAAATAAATCTTAAAAAAAAACTAGATTTAAATATATAAGAAACCCTAAAAGAACCCTGTACCAGAAAGTAGACAGGAGGAAAAAAAAAAGAAGGTAACATTGTCGTTTGCAGAAATAAAATAGTAGAATTTTATGGAATAGTGGTGTTTTATGATACTACCTAATGATTTTCTTTGTTTGGACAGAATACAAACACTGCAGCACCCGTAGTTTTCCAGGTCTAATTTGAAGGTTTTGCTCGTATGTATGGCATTCCTTTAGCGATTTTATGAACCTCCCATTTATTAGATTTCATTGTTAAACATGCAGTTTCTTCAGATTTAAAGTGGCCTCATCACCTCAGTGTGGATCATTTCCTTCATGCCATGTTTTTACTTCATGACTGTGCCTATATATCACAAAATAAAGTGGTGACTTGGCAACTACGTATTTTGTCTATTTTATTTATGGTTCAAAAAGGAATAATGAATGTATAATACTACCACAACTAAAGCCACTTAAATAACAGGAAATTGAGAACCAGAAAATTTAGAGATTCTCCAAAGTCTCTTTACTATTAAATTTACTTTGCTTTGCTCTGGGCTACATTGAGTAAATTTATATCTAAAATTAATAGACATCGAATCACCTAAATTCACTATATTAAATGCATAAAGTATATACAATATAATTTCATCTCTAAAAAGCACAAAATTAAAGAAAAAGGGGAATCAGTTGCTTCAAAACCTTAATTCTTAGATGTAAAAAAATGCTTCCAGAATGATTGAGTGATTATTTTAGAATCACAAAAATGATAGAGAATTATGTTATAATTTTTACATATTCATTGTTTTTGTATCAAAGCACACTACTTCTGAATTCAGAGTATCAAATTTTTAAATTCTTGTATCATCCCGGTAATAATTAAATGTCTAAGTATAAATATAGAAAATAACCAAGTATTTCAAGGCAAATATAAATTAATCATTCCATAAAGATATAAAAGAAGGCAATCCATCATTTAGTGAAAATAAAAACAAATAATTTGTAATAAGATTATTTTTCAAATAGAATAATTGATCAGTTAGGAAAAGTACTGACACTTTGAAATAAATACTAACTTTAGAATTGTTTTTTATGGTCTATGTTTTTAGCATTAAAAATATTTTTAGACTTAATTAGCAGGATACTGTGCATGTAATACATTTGTGAATAAAATAATTGTGATTTTTCACCAGGCCAACAGTAAAAGCACTTAAATATTAAATATTTACAAGGTACAAATAAAATAATTTCAATGAGTTCATACTGAAAATTGCCTAGTAAAGCTCTTGTGGGTATCTTTTTTATTTTATTTTATTTTATTTTTTTGGTGTGAGCGATGGAACTCAGGGCCTTGTGCTTGCTAGACAAGCACTCTAACCACTGAGCTAAATTCCCAATCCCTAGTGAAGCTCTTGTGTTAACTGGAAAATCACTGTTAACCTCTAGTTGATATACACAGATCGAAAATATATATTTAAAATCAACCCCAATCTCTGACCAAAGAGAAATGACTCAATTAATAGTACAGAAGGTATTTGTGATACAACAGTATTGAAATAATGGTCAATAAAAGAAAGGCACATGAGGTATGAATTCTGACTCATTTCAAGTACCCCTTTATCCTTATTTACTAAGGACTTGAAACTGAAGCTTGATACTGAAGATATTACATAACCAAAATGTAATATGCTTTTCCCCAGTATGTCCCTCATTGTTGCCAACAGTGCAATTTGTCTTTTCGTGTTGTATGCCACGATGTCTATTTCAGATCCTTATTTTTCTATTTTGGGACAATTAAGTAAACAAAGTTTACCTGAATACACAGGTAATTGAATATCAGTTGATATTGAGTGACAGTTGATTGAATAACAGAGTGATAGTAAGTGGCTGATAGGAAGTTGGTATATACAATATGCATACAAGAGTTGATCAAAATATAATGTGAAAGCTTAAATTTAAAAATTACATTGAAAAACAAATTGTCGTTACTCCTGCTCACATACTCCACTTGCTTCACACACACTTATCCCATCAGTTTGCTACTTTCTAAAGCAGTTCTAGCTGTGCTCTTTTGCATCTTTACAAGGCCTGATCAAAAACATTACAGCGGGCCTGGGGATTCAGCTCAAGTAGTAGAGTGCTTTCCTAGTAAGCGCAGGGCCCTGAGTTCGACCCCCAGCACCAAAGACAAAAACAAAATAAAAAACAAGTGTGTCCCCTTCCACGTTATTCACTGATTCAGGAAGCTTTTTGACTGCTGGCTTTTTCGGCCAAAATGATCACGAAAGGTGAAGGTTTTGAGCAGATGCAGGACACCAGGGCGGCCGCAGCAGTCGGAAGACCCTCAGCAAAGAGACTCCCAGAACCGTTTGGAAAAGTGGCAAAATTACGGGACGAGTGCGCTTGCCGCAAGTGAGAGCATTTTAAGGGAAATTAATGGCAATGTGTTTTTTACCGTAATAACTATTTTAAAAATTTAAATATTCATCATATTTTTGATTCATCTTCCAAAGAAGACAGATCATGGTGGTACAAGATTTCATCTCCTCACCTAGAAGAGTGTGCAATTCCAGACATATGAAATGCTTATTTCTGGAAATTTCCATTTCATAATTTTGGAATATGAAAGACAACATGTACGGCTGGGGATTCAGCTCAGTGCTTAAGAGTGGCCCCGAGTTTGATTGCCTGCACAAGAAAAAAAAAAAAAAAAAAGCCAGCATGTAACTCAAACTGTAGAAAGTGAAATCAAGATAAAAAGTGACTATTGAATTCAGGTCAGCAATGAATCAAACCTTTTTAAGTTTACAGTTAAACATTTTCAGGAATCAGGCCACTATTGAAAGGTAACACATGCAAATGTAAACATTGAGTGCACCTTAAATACTTCTTTTCCAAGATATCTCTATTTTCATTTATTATTTTCTCTGTTTTGGCTATTTTCTCTTTTTTTCCCCATTTGTTTTCTTTTCCCCCTTTCCACACATTCTTTTCTTTCTTTTTTAATTTTTCTTCTTCTTATTTCTATTTTGTACAAGTTTCCTAAACTGAGCATGACTATTGTCTCCTAAATTTGAAGCATCCTTTTAACTGGTATTTATTTTAAGGTTGCTAGGTAAAATATAGGATGACCAGTTAATTTTGATTTTCAGATATAAGACAAATAAATTTTAGTGCAAATATACATCAGCAAATATTAACTTGATACTCCTTATTTGATTTCCTAATCTGACAATGTTAATTTATTTAATATTGCAATCTCTGTGTAAAATTGTAATAATATTGGTAATAAAATATATTCACAGATCTAGTCGGATTTTTGCCCCCAAAAATCTGAGTTGTTTGGAATAGTGTAAGTTAAGAAAATAAGATTTATTTATTTATTTATTTATTTTTTTGGTGCTGGGGATCGAACTTTGGGTATTGTGCTTGCCAGGTAAGCACTCTAACCACTGAGCTAAATCCCCAGCCCCAAGAAAATAAGTTTTAAATTCAGATAGTTCTTGTTTTGATTCGTAACTGTGGAATCAAATTCCTTTACCTCCTTAGGCTCACTGTCTCATTTCAAGAATAACAGTTATATTAACACAAGCCTCTGAAACTTATGAAAATTAAATGCATTATAAGTAGCTGGCAAAGAGAGTTCTTGCTTATAAGATGCTTATTTCAGCAATAAAATAAAATGAAAATAATTTCCCAAGATGCCATAATAACAATGTTCTCTCCTTTTTCAATGTACATCCATTTATTTTAAAGTCAGAGGAAGGAAAATTTGGCCATTCATTATTTTGTTTATACACAAAGGCCATCTGTCACTTAAAGAGGAAGTCAGCAGTTCACATACTGAGTCCACTAAATTTGAAGTTAGAATTTTGAGAGATAAGAGATCTTTTGAAACTATACTCTGGCATAGGAACCAAGATAAAAGTGGCCAAAAGTTATTGGGCCATCAGATGACATAGCAAGTATGAAAAAAACTACACAGAAATACTGTCAAAGTAGAGAAAAAACAACTTATTTGCAAATTATTCTTTCATAGTCCAGTACAAATGAATAGATTTATTTAGGTTTGAATAGCTAAATTTTATATTAATGCCTGCTTTGAAATACTAATTCATAATATTGTATTGATGTAAAGCAACCTAAATAAGCACTATAAAATAATGTAGGAAATATAGAACTAGAGATAGCACTGCCATTAAATTATAAGGAAAATTTCCATGCAAGTGGTCTCTGAGATTAAACTTAAAAGTCATCAGGAATAAATGGGAATATAGGGCTGAGGGTGGAGAAGACACACTTCCGGCATAACGAGGGAAGGAGTAAAGTGTCACTGTCATGTATACATCTTCCAAAAGCAAGTATCTTTAATCTTAAAAAGAGAAACGAAAAAAGCTTTATTCAAAGAAAGTTAATGACATCATAGTGAAAACTTTAAGATTCATTAATATTCAGATGTAAATCATAGTTTTGCACTTATTTTTGAACTATTTTCTGCCACTGAAGACACCTTGTGGGAAAAAATGGATATAGTTAAAATGTGTGTAAACTGGTGCATGCCCTACTCTGGGGATAGAATTAGACAATCACTCAAACAGGTTAATAATATCTGAACAATCTTCTTGTTAGCTTTACATTACTGTAACAACATGACTGAGATAACCCACCTGAGAAGAGAAAAGATTTCTCCTCCCTCCCAGTTTCAGTCCATGGTCACTTCGTCTCACACTTTCCCGGCCCTGTCAAGGAAGTACATCATAGTAGAAGCGTGTGGCAGAGGGAGCTGTTCAATTTATGGAACGTCAGAAACAAAGAGAGAAAATGGCAAAACCAGGGTCACAAGATTCCCTTCAAGGGCAATACCCAAATTATTGGAAGGCATTTTACTAAGCATTACATCCTAAAGGCTCTACTACTTCCCTCCCAATAGCACCATTGGTTGGGGACAAATCTTTTAACACTTGGCACTTTGAAGGACACATCTAAACTATAGAATTTGGAATCACAAATTTTAACATTTTGAAATTTGCCTGGACTATCTAGAAATATAACTAGCATTTGAATTTAAAATATGAAACAACTGATAATAGGTTCTCCAGAGAAATAGTACAAACAGGACAAATAGATGATAGAAAAATGATAGCGCATTAGAGGGATACATATACAACAGGTATATAGAAAGAGATTTATTATGAGGATTCAGCTCATGTGATAATGGAGGTTGAGAAGTCCTGTAATTTCACCTCCATAACTGGAGGCCCATGAAAGCCAACATTGTAGTTATTGTTCAAAATCAAGGTGTGAGAACCAGAGTGTTCAATGACATAAGTTTTGATTCCAGTCCAACACCCAAAAAGAAGGAGTGTCAATGTCTGATGTCTGAAAGTAGAGGTGGAATCTCAAATAAAGAAGACAGAGAAGTGAGAATTTTCCTTTTTCCACCATTTTGTTTTAGTCTGACCTTCAGTGGATTGGATATGCCCCCCCACAGTGGTGAGAACTATTTTCTTTACTGAGTCTATTACTGATTCATATGATAATGTCTTCTACAATCACCTTCACAGATACACAAAGTAATACTGTTTTACCAGCTATCTTGAAATTCCTTAGCCCTAAAAATCGACACATAAAATTAACCATCAGAGGGATGATGTATTACCTAACAGCTTAGTCTGGAGACAGATCAGGAAATGGAGTGATTATTGAAATACACTTTAAATAATGACCTACCTCATTTGGTGGAGGAAATTTCTGGTCAGTAAAATATTCAGGCTATGGCATGGGCATCATTGGCCACTTTTAGTGAGAGTCACAAAAAGACACAGAAGAAAATAAAAACAGTATTAAAAGTATTTGAAATTCACAGCCTATCCAGAGAATGACTGAAGAAAAAAAAAAAAGTTGTAAGGACAATGCTGCAAACTCACTTGCAACAGGTGAGTGCAGCTAAAAAGCAGTCAGGTACTTTGTATTGAGATAATTTGAACTAGGCTTGCAGACCATCTGAGAAATCTTCGCAGCTTCCTCCCCCGTCATAGTCCCCGAGAATATCCAGGGCAGAATTACCTCGGGGAAGGCCCCAGGGTACCATCTGTTGTCCTGCATTCAGCCGGTGACCCAGTCTGCAGCTGCAGCCGTGCTTCAAGTAGGGATACACGCAGCTCATGTCAACAGCAGATTTTGCCATTAATGTAGTGCTACATTTTCAGGCACTCAGAATGCTAGAGCTATGGGGTCATGATGGCTTCCACCAAGATTTCAAAGGAAAAATCAGGGAAACCAGGCAGAAATCTATCAAACATTGTATCCCCCGTAGAGAGCCTGTGATAGGGTGATGCCTATTGGAGCATGCAAGTATACGCTGAGTGAGGACACTCAGCCTATATGCCACGGTGTCTAATGCCTGCTGTGGAAAAGCTACAGGAAGCATAAAAAAAAAAAAAAGAAAAAAAAAGAAAGACGCACCTGCAGAGTGGAACAATTTGGACTGCAAATAAGAAAACTGGACTTCCTGTTGCTTTGGGAGGCAACTTTCTTCTGCAGTGCGCATAGTGTCCTAAACATAGATCTTTGAAATTTAACATATTCCCTGCTGTGTTTTGGAAATTTGAGACCCTGTATCTTGCTTGTATTAAGCAGATAAATTTTTGATTATAAGTTCAGAATTGGGAAGATTTTGCCTTTAGTCTCAGATGAGACTTTGGGTTTTGGAATTTTGAATTAACCCTGGAAGTATTTAGTATTTTGGAACTATAGGGCATGAAATGATTACATCTTACATCATAAGAAGAAAATGAGTCTTACAGCACATGAAGGAGTGTTATGGTTTAGATTTTGTATGCCTGTGTCCTCCAATGGTTCATGTATTGAGATTTAATCATCAATATAAGTTATTAACAGGGCAAAAATTTTATCTTCCTATGGTATTTAGAGGTATGAGCTTTAAGAGGCAACTAAGATAAAATCAATTCATCAGTGGTGGGTCCTCATGACTGAATAATGGTGCTTTTTAAGAGGAGGGGGAGCAAGGAGAACACATACTGGTGCTTCCTGTATCCTTATATGTAATGCCCTGTGGCACCCCACGTCTCCACCAACAAGAAATCTGTCACCAGGAGTGGGCTGGCAAACCTCCAGACCTGGGAGCTAATTACATGTCTTTTCTTTGTAAAGTTTGTGATTTGCACTATTTAGTGCAATATTCTGTTTGACTAGGGGTAACACACATAAGGTATTATAAAGTTGTCCACTTTCAGGTGTTTTCTTATAGTAATACAAACCACAATAATATAATTTTCAGTTCTATGTTTTAACCAGCAAAGCCTGAATGTGTGTGTGTGTGTGTGTGTGTGTGTGTGTGTGTGTGATATTAGGGATAGTCACTTTGTAATATTCAATTTCAATGAGGCAAATACAAACTATATATTGAATTTCCTAATTCATAAATTAAAATAAAAAATAAGAGAATGCCTGAAAGCATTGGAGTTAAACAAAATCATTTCCTACCAGCATGCTATAGTGGAGTTATGATAATTTACCTCTATAGATGTAAGTTAGCTGTTGTACTCTAAGTGCCAACAAAATGACCTTCCAATGATTTCAATGGATATGTGAAAATGACAAAAAAAAAAAAGGCAGAAGAGTAATCAAAAGAGGGAAAATCTGTTGCTGATCTAACCACATCACGTACTTAAATGAGCCTATCAAAATATCTAGCATACAATACAGGCATTGTGATTATAGGTATTCATTCAAAAGAATTGAACACATGTCCACACATAAAAATCTAAACATGGATATTTATAGATGATTTATTCATATTTGTCCAAAGTTGAAAGCACCCAAGACATTTTTCTCTAGGTGAATAAATGAATAAATCATGGCATATCTAGATAATAAGACATTATTCAGAGCTGAAAACAAATGAGCTATCAGGTGTGCATTGGCACAGAGAATACTTAAACCTTACATATATATTGCTAAGTGACAGAAGCTACTGTGACTGGTTAAAGGCTGTATGATTTCAAATACTTGATATTCTGGTAAAGACAAATCAATGGAGACAATAAAAAATTCAAGGTTTCCTTG
The DNA here is from genome assembly GCA_004026905.1 of Hystrix cristata. Classification (NCBI taxonomy): domain Eukaryota; kingdom Metazoa; phylum Chordata; class Mammalia; order Rodentia; family Hystricidae; genus Hystrix; species Hystrix cristata. The sequence goes on along the minus strand of PVJO010001467.1, from coordinate 115,155 downwards.
TTCTGAGAGAGAGAGAGAGAAAGAGAGAGAGAGAGAGAGAGTGCAGAATGAGTAGCACAGAAGTTTTATAGAGAGGTGAAGCTATTGTTTGCTGTATTATAATGGTGGGTGCATGTCATTATACATTCATTTAATCCTATAGAACATGGAATTCCCTAATGTAAAATATAGCATTTGAAATATTATGATGTGTCAATGTAGACTTATCAGTTGTGACAAATATACCTGTCTGGGTTGTGATGCATATAGTGGAAAATGTTGCACACATGTAGTAAAAGGGAATGTGTGGGGACTCTGTACCTGGCACTTGGGTTTGCTTGGAAAGCAAAAATGTTCTACCACATAAAGTCCATTTTACAAATGCCTATCAGAACATACTTACCATGTACGCGATGAGGAAATGGATGTTTAATATCTCAGAACATAATATCAAGTGTACATATTATGTTAGTGACTCATGAATATAAAACCAGAGGGTTAGATATACCATTTTCAATTCTCATCCTATTCAGTATCCTCCTGACCCCCCCCCAAAAAAAAAAAACCTAACTTGGAATTTTTTTTCTAACTTGGAATTTTTTATAGCCAATTTATGAAATTATTTTATATTGATTAATTCACATTAATATATAAAGCTTTTCACATTATTTTCTTGGCCATTGAATAAATGAAATATAATAATATGAACACCAAGTGAACTTTTTATTCAGACCTTGGATTTTATCCCTTTGTCCTTAAGGAAATTTGTAAATTCTTCTTTACTCATCATTATGGTTTGAATACGTCCCATAAAAGTTTATGTATTGGAAACAATCCCAAAATTGACATTCTTATAGTATTTGGAACTATAAGAACTATAGAACCACAGACTTCGGGAGGCGATCGTGATCAGAGAGTCTGTGAATGTGTGACTACTTGATGTGATCAGGGTCATTATAAGGAGAGGAAGAGAAACCTGAGCCGCCGTATGCTTGCTTGTGCTTCTCACGCGATGATCTCAGCCGGGTCATCCTGCAGCAAGCTGCTTAAGTCTTGATATTGGAGTCTCCAGCCTCTAGGATTGTAAGAAATTTATTTTCTTTAAAAATATTCCTGTCTCAAGTATTCTTTGGTAGCATCAAAATATAGACAAGAACATGTATAAAAGGGAATATTTTTCTTCTTTATAATATGCTTATTTTAACCTATGGTTAAAATATAGTATAATGATGATACTGACATTGACTATTATTTCTGATATTTTTGTACCTCTTTAACTCTTGTGTTTATTATAATATTACCAGTCTTGCTTCCTTTTGCTTTTTTTCTCTGAGACTCAATTTTTATACAATGACATCCTCCTTCTTTTGCAATTATATTTTATCTCTTTTACAATTTTAGATTTATAGCTTCTCGACTACATTTGTGATCAAAAGAATGTTTTCATAAGAGTGAAATGCATGATATGAGATATGAAATTTTAGAAGAGAATTGTGAATGCTGCTTTTCACCTTACCGGATGAGAAATTACAAGCATAAAAAATTCATGATTGAAAATGAGAAGTTAATGACTAAATTGCCTGAGGAAAAAGAAGTAATTTGACAGATAAGAAATTTATTGTGTTTTCAAAAAGAAAGCCTTTATTACAATCAATTATGCCTTTACAAGTACCTCGAATTTTGTGAATCGGAAAACAATATTGTATTACTGTCATAAAATATTAAGCAGAGTATAAAACACATAAAATTAACTTCATAGTCAATATGAAGACACTCCATGTCTCTCAGGAAACACTCCCTAACACTGAGCATGCATAAATTAGGGGTAGGAATGTGAGAGTTTCGAAAGAAGATATCATTCAAAAACTTACAGAAATATTTCCTTTTAATATTTTTATTTTTGTTAGTACATGTATACAGTACATGATTACATTCATTGTGGGGAGTTGGTACATATACATAATACAATACATTCTAATATATCTTAATAAATGTATCACAGTATTATTAAATAAGTCAGACACACAAGCTCAAATATCACATGCCTTCTCTGATATGAGAAACACTACATATATATAAACATATATATATACTCTACATATATATATAGATAGAGCAAAATAGAAGAGAGATAAAATAGAGCAAAATAGAAGAGAGATAAAATAGTAAAAAGAAATTCAAATACATCCCCAAATTACAAAGTCTATTGTTTTAAAAATATTTGAATATGCATGCTACTTGATTTCATTTCCATATACTACTAGATTATCTCAGTTCATTGAAAAGAAAGTTTTATGTTATTATCTGTCTTTTTGGGATTTTTGTATGAATCTTTTTGATTTATATCTTGTACTCTAACTACTTTGAAGATAATGATACACACGCAAATAACTATTGTTAGTATTTGTTAATATTCTCTCAGTATTTGATTATAAAATTTTGTTTCATTTTTCCATAAAAATATAAAATAAGGTTTTCATATTAAGCATAAAAGTATTTTTGTCATACATGTAACTTCTGAGCAAGAAGGCAGAATAGGAGATAACAACCTTTATCCACTTATAAAACAATAAATAGATAAACAAACAAAAGGAAAAAAACAAACGAAAGAAAAGTGACTGTCCATTGAGAAGGTATCTGTGATGAGACAAGCATACCTGAGCCACCAGGAAGCAGTTAGGAGCAAACAAGAGTGTCTGAGGCCTTGGACCCAGCTCTGTGGAGGAACCCAACGCTGTCCACCCCGCCTTGCTCTGTAAAGAACACTGGTGATTATTCCAGAGTTAACTACCAGTCTTTTCTAACTGGGAATGCTAGAAAGTGAAACATATCTGTTCTCACACGTTTCCAAGATGTGGCTACTGCTGACACACTTTGAGGAAAATAGGATCATTTTATTAACCTTATATATGCTCACATCAGAACTCCACTAACTCCAAAATTGCCCACACCCGAGATTAAGCTCTCTGGCTACGGTGGGTCCCTCCACATCTCAGTTACAGAAGTCACCGCCATCGAGAGCTAGTTCACATTTCAGATAGCAGAGTCAAGTTTTTACTGCACACATTCATACACATTCTCTCTCTTGTCAATCACTCCGCTGCCCCGGAGATCGAGGTTCACCACAAGTCCGGAGCTGCTGTAATTTTGCACATGCCCGTCCCCCTTTTACTGGCTACCTCACTGCTTCACCTTCGTCCAAGCCTCACAGACTGTTACCAACGTGGCTGCAGATGCATCTCTGCCTTCAGCACTGGAGGCATTACCGCTTTGGACCTTAAAACCTAGGTACAGGACTTCCATTTGTGCGAGTGCTTCAGGCCTGGGCTCCGGGGTCTCTCCTCGGTAATTAATCACGAAACACAGGAGCGACTGAAACTGCCAGTGAGCTCACAAAGTGGACACTGTGAAGAGAGAGCACCCGAGTCACGCCTTCCTCAGTAGGACCAACGGAGATTGGGAAGACCTTGCCGGCTACCACCACCAGACCTCAGTAATCCCTAGCACCATTGCTGTTAAGTACTCCCACAATTTCTCTGAATATGGAACACACCTGCTGGAGCTACAGAACAATCAACAGCTGATACAGTCTTCAGTCCCAGAGCTAGCTCTCGTAAGTAGGTGCCTTTACACTGTCAGTGGGAGGAGGTCTTTGGACGGCAAACATTTTATGGTCTTTATACTGCCCCATAAAATCTACAAGATACAGTAAGCCTCACTGAAGGCACAGTCATTAATATTGAGCGAGAAAAACCATGGAAACACAGGTGACATCACGCTACCAAAAAAACATAGCAGTCTCCCAGTAGCAGACTACAAAGAAATGGAAACATGTAAACCACTTAGTAAATAATTGAAAATAATTGCTGTAAGGAAGAACAGGAAAAAAAAAAAAACACAATGAAACTTAAATTCAGGAAAGCAATAAATACCTCAAAAAGAAATTTAACAAAAATAAAATTATTAAAGAATATCAAACAAGAATTTTATACTCTTATAAGTAAATAAAAGATATTCAATTCAATCGAGTTCAAGTTGTTACTTAACCACTGAGCTAAATCCCCACCCTCAAGTTGTTACTTTTAAATTCAAGTTGTGTCTTTTAAAGATACATACAGATTGAAACTGAAAGAATGGAGAAATAAATTCCACACAAATGCAAACGAAAATAGAGATGCAGAAGCTAAACATATATTAGATTAAATTTATTTTATATACTAATTTAAAAAGACAAAGAAAGTTATTATATAATTATAAGGTAAATTTTTCAAGAGAATACAAAAATACTAAAGCACATACACTCAACATTGGGACATTTAAATATGTTAATCAAATTTCAATAGTTTTGATGAGAGTGATAAACTGCAATACAGTACTAGAAGGGGAATTCAACGTTCTTATTTCAAGAACTGACAGATCTTCCAGGCAGAAAATCAATGAGGAATTATTGAAATTCAAGTACATTTTCTCAAATAGAACACTAACAGTTATCTATACGACATTACATCCAACAGCAATAGAAAACATTCTTTCACATATACACAGAAAATTCTCTAGGATAGATCACACTATTCAAGGAAAAGAAGTCATAATATAGTTAACAAGATTGAAAGCATATCATGTATCTGCAAGGGATGAAATGTTTATTCCCTCTAAATTTTACCTTGAAATTTAGTTGTTACTGTAAGAGTTTTAAGAGATGAGGCACTTAAGAGATAGAATGGCCACAAGGCTCTGGAGTATTGTTGTTGTAAATGTGTAATTTCCCCCTCTTCTCTCTCTCTCACCCTTCTACCACCTGATAGTTCAGCAAAATTCTACCATCTGAGGGTGCAGCAAAAAAAGTCCTTCCCAGCTGCCCTCACTGTGATGTTTGTCTTTCCACCTTCGAGAACTATGAGCCAGTAAATTTCCACTTGTTTTAAATGTCTCAGTCTGTGGTGTTCTGTTATAGCAGCCCCCAAGAATTTAAGGGAGTGTATTTTCTGACCACTGTGATGTAAACCTACAAACCAAACATAGTAGAATTTTAGGAACACAAAAATGTGGAACTTAAATGTGCTCATAAAAAACAATGAATGAAACAAGTAAATAAAGGTGAAAATTTAAAATATCTTGAGACAAATGAAAATGAAAACAACATACCAAAACATATGAGATGCATCTAAGCAGTTCTAAAAGGGAATTTATAATAAACTCATACATAATAAGAAGATCTCCCAAAATAGTCTCACATCATACCTCAAGAAACTAGAAAAGCAAAAGGAAATAAAGCCCAAAGTTGAAAGAAATTTTTAGTATTACAGCAGAAATACACAAAATATATTTAAAATTGAAAAGATCATGGCAAATATTTTTAGAAAACACAAAATTTTCAAAATTTTATCTAGACCAAGGGAAAAAAAGATTCAAAAATACATCAAAAATGAAAAAGAAGACATTCTGTCTGATGTCACATAATTTCAAAGATTAATCAAATTACTATGAATAATTATTTATCAATGGACTAATAAACTAAAAGAAGGACAAACCCCTAGACATGCACCAACTAACATGGCTGAATCATGAAGAAACAGAGAATGTGAATAGATCAATAATAAAATTTCAAATCAGTAATAAAAACTTTTCCATCAAAGAAAATGCAGAGACCAGATTCCTTTATTGGTGAAGTCTACTAGACATTCATGTAAGAACTCAGTGGTGAAGGTGAAGTTTCCACTTTACATTTAAAATATGCCCCAGGAATTGGTACAGCATACTTCCAAGTGTCTAGGTGTCATAGAGACATGTCCTTGGAGGTCTATCCCTGTCCCTCGCCCCATCCATTGTGGTACTCTTCCACTGCTCTGATTCCCAGCTGCTATGAACTAAACATGAGATAAACCTAGATCGTTCCCCTTTCCACTTTGATATCTCTTGCTTAACACCAGCCAAACACGAACTGAAGCCATGAGCAAATTCAGCCTTTCCTCCTTTAAGCTGTGGATGTTGTGTGTTATGTTTCAGTGATGAGCAAGCTAACACAGGAAGTGAGTAGCAAGTGTGGGGTACGTGGTATGACTGTTCCAGAGCACGTGCTTTAGAAGTCTTTGGAACTGGTTCACAGGAAAACCAGTTTGGAAAGTTTTGGTGAAGCATATTATGCAAGAGAAATCTTAGAATGCTGTAAGCAGATCTCGATTGGTGATTTCAGTCAGATCTCAGCAGACAAGAATCTTGATTCTTAAAAACTAAAGGTCAAATTAGGGAAGATTCAGTTGCGAAGAAGGACCCCTCCACCAAAAGCAGTTGAACTAGAGGCCATGTGTGTTATGGTGTAGCCGAAATGTTGCTACATTTTGCACAAGTTCTAATACTGCAGAAGACTGAGATTAAGGTGGGCTGAACTAATTAATGGTGGAGAAAATTCAAAGGCAACCCAAAATTTAGACTGCAGCATGGGTACCCTTGGCTGCTTTTTGCCCAATGTATAGTGAGAATTAGGGCCAAAAAGCAAATCAGAAACAAATTTTAAAATTTGTATTCTTGTTCAGAAGGAACCACCTATAAATCTGGGGCCAAAGGACATGTAGCTGCTGAAGACATTAGCACTATTGAAATGATACAAGTGTAATATACAAGAATAAGAAGAATGATGTTTTGAGGACATCTCAGAAAACTGGAGGACCCCACACATCTTAGGTTCAAGAGTCAAATGTATAACTCTTTTATTGAGAAATAGAACATTTGGGACTCCTGATGGAGAATGACCACCTAAATAATTGGTATGCCAGGATTTATTTCATTGTGGACAGCCATCCAAGAACTTAGATACAACTGCAGCCAAAGGGGTATGACTCTTGCTCCAGCAGGTAGCAGACCTTGGAGTCATCTACATAATGTTGGTTTTACTGGCATGCAGAACACAAGAGTTGTTAGTCAGGCCTTGCAACCTTATTTCAGAGAAATGTCTGGGAAACCAGATAAGAAGCCTCTGGGAGGGCCATGTGTGAAGCAGTGGGAAGGAAGCCAAAAGTGCAAAGGAAACCCCAAGAAGTCAGAGCTGATGGGAATGTGGAATGTCTGCCAAGGAAACCCGGAGGTTGAGCTGGGAGCCAGCCTACAAGAGAGGCTGTATGGGCAGCCAGGTCATAGGGGTGGGGCCATTAAAGCTCTTTGGAACTCACATCTTATAACCACATACTCTGGATGCCAGATGTAGAGTTCCAGGATGGAATGATTGCCCTGCTGAGTTTCAGTCTTGCTTTTGTCTGATTCTTTCCTATTTCCTAGTCTTCCCTTTTAGAATTCAAGTGTTTTTCCAGGGGCATTTTATTTGGGGAATATATAGCTTGCTTCTTATTTGTACAGAGGTTCACAGTTAACAGTTTTCCTACAGTGCAAGAAGAGATTTGGACTTTTGAAAAACATGGGACTATTGAGACTTTGGGGAAAGGATTATGGAATTTCTGATTCTATGAAGGATAGTTTTACGACATTAGATGAACTTACGAACTTGCTATTGTCTTTATTTGAAGATGCAGTATGGTTTAAGATGTGTTTGGATAACACATTGAAGAAGGTTGGTATATTGTATTTGGGGTGGAGTTTCAGCTTGATTTGCATCAGGTTCTGCCTCAGAGATTGTACGAGCACACTTCTAGGTCTGTCTTAGTGGGCTGTGGAGGGGCTTGGCATTCACGTTTGGTCCTTTTTGCCTTCTACTTTGGTACTCTTCTCCTGCTTTGCTTCCTGATACCATTAACTAAAAACATTTGCTCAACTCCACCTTCTGCCATGATGTCTCTACCCTGTGGCCTGCTGATAAAATTGTGAGCAAATTGATCTTCTCCTCTAATAAGTAGTAGGTGGTGTAGCATGACTCAGTCCCTAGAAAATTGACAAATACCAGAACTAATAACAATCTGCAAAGTCTTCCACAAAACTGAGGAGGAGGAAAACTTCCAAATTAATTATGAAAGGCTATAATTAGGACTTTCATATTACATCAAAGGCAAACAAGGATAGTACATTGAAAGAAAGTTATAGGTCAATATTGCTGATGAACATAGATGCAAAATTCCTTGACAAAATAAAAGCTGAATTCAACAGGATATTAAGAGTATCATTAATCATAATCAAGATAGATTACTCCTTGATATGGATCATTTATAAATCACTTTGCTACACACTACATGAATGCTACACACCATGTGAATAGAGTAAAAGAAAAAAATGTTTAAAAAGATAACCTCACTAGAAACAGAAGAACATTTGACAAAAATCAAGCTCTTTTTACATTAAGAAATCTCAATAAATTGGGTGTAGCAGGAATGCAACTATAAAAACCATATACAAGGGGCTAGGGATTTAGCTCAGTGATTAGAGTGCTTGCCTTGCAAGCACAAGGGCCTGAGTTCGATCCCCGGCACCACAAAAAAAAAAAAAAATCATAAAAACCATATACAAGAAGCCCATATCTTCTACCATACTCAAAAACCTAATTTTGAAATGTTTCTGAGAACAAGAAGAAGAAAGAAAGGATGTTATTATATTTAACTAATATTGTGGACAGACCAATTAAGAGAGGGAAATAAAAATCATTCAAAACTGAAAGGAAGACATTATACTACTTTTTTTTGCAGACAATACATTATATGTTAAAAACTTAAAATGTCACATAAAGTCAAAACTATTAGAACAAATAAAGAGATTCAGTAAAATTACAGGTTTCATAATCAACATACAAAGTAGTAACATTTCTATACACTAACAATGAAGTATCTGAGTAAAAATATCAAGAAAACAATAGCATTTAGTATAGCTACAAAAACTATAAGATTATGAGGAAGAAATTTAATAAAGGATGTGAGCTACCTCTAGACCTTTAAAAGTGTAAAATACTGATGAAACAAATTAAAGAAGATGCAAATAAATAGAAATATATCCCTTTTTCATAGACTGGAAGAATTTATATTGTTTAAGTGTACATACCACCCAAAGTGATCTATATATTCGAGGCAATCTTGACCAAAATTCCAATGACAGGAAAGGAAATCCAGAAAAAAATTCTTACATTCATCGTCACCTAGGCGGTTCACAGCACGAGTGAATGGCACACAAACAAGCAAAGCTTCATTCCTATCTACAGCTTTTCCGCACCCCTCCCATTACCACAGAAGCCCACTTCCAGACAGATCATCTACATGTGGGGACCTAGGTTGTGTGCTGTTTGTGAGAACTGACTGCTTGATGATATAAGGTGAGCTGAGACAGTGACATTAGCATTGAGGAATAGATGACAATACAGATTAACATTTGTAGGGAGATATGACCACACAGCAACTATAGCAAGTTGTTTTCAGACACAAATCCTATCAGTGAGCATGTTGATGTACTTCATTCGTAAAGCTCCATCTGTTGCCAGTCTTTCCTCATAGTCACATGCTTACTTTAGTCCACGTGTGGCCTGTCCATTATTTTATTTACTACTTTCATCTCGCTCCTGTCCCACACTGCACACATGTCTCAGTTTCGGTAAGCCCAGATACTAGCCCCAGCCAAAACGAGTTAAGAACAAACGCCACCGGAGAGTGTCTTTCAAAAGAAAGACCCAGTGCTGAGACAGCAGAAGATTCTAAGTGTACCAACAAAAAGTAAGCTGTATTTAAAAGAAAATAGCAAAAGCTCTACCTGAATTATGGATTCGTTGCAGCAGGCGTTCACACTCCCCAAACTCACTTTCTCTCACATTACTATTGGCTATCCAGCGAAGAGCCACGATACCTTCAAAAGTGCTGGCACACGAGGACTGACCACCTTGCATTAAAGGACAAGTCTCTGGAGTTTTTCAAAAGAAAAAAAAAAAGAGCATGAATAACAAAAGTTAATATTGAATGCCACAACTTCATCAAGTGCGTGTGCACTGAGACCATCATTCTTCTTTCTTAGACCTTTATTAGTAATGTTGTAATCATTAGTACATAATTATTGTATTCATCGTTTTGGTACATGTATATAACACATCTTAATTCTTTTTACTTTCCCCCTTCCCCATCCCCTCCCTCTATCTCTAGTCTCCTTCCCATTTACTAAAGATCTCTCTCCCTATTTCCTATTATCTATTTTTTATTCTTATACTTCTTTTTTGTTTAATTTTATTTTAGTGGTACATTTTAGACATACATAATGATAATGTCTATCACAGGGAATTTGTACCTGTACATGATATGCCTTCCTGTTTCTTTTGTCCCCACTCCCCTCCCCTCCGTTCAACCCCTCTTCCCCTCCTTATTTATAAAAGCTTTGTTTCCATTTTTCCCCTTCTATTCTCTTTTTTACTTGTCCCTCTCTTCCTTTCCTCCATTGTTCCCTTTCCCATTTGAACAATTTCTTCCCTTTTCCCAATATAATACATTTTAGTCCTTATTTACACTTTCAGTTTCTCATACCACAGAAACAATACAGTATTTAAACATGCAGGTCTGATTTATTTCACTTACGAGTATGAGACCATCATTATTGGCTAACCATATTGCGGAAGCTAAGAAGCCTTTTACTATTTCTAAAGATATTTGTTATAAACAGTTCAAAATGTGCCAGGTGTTTCTTTATTTTAGCCCCTAAAATAGATGCATTACTAAAATAGCAGATATTGAGGCATGATTGTTAGAGAGGATTAATGAGTCACCATGATATGTAATCTGGGTTTACCAGTCTACCATTAGTCACAAGAAGACAACAGTGCTTGGTTTTATGCAATGTATTTTTCCAGAAGCATGTAAATGAGAACATGTTTTGTGCATTTCTATTGCCAACCAACACTAGAGCATCAGAACTATAAAGTCCTTGAATAATTATATATAAGGAAAACTGAACTGGTTATTTTCTGGTGGTCAATGCATGCGCAGAATGCCTGACATGACTGAATAGCTTTCTGGTTTTACTACTCAGGTTTGAAGAGATTGCTTCTGAATGTGAGTCTGACAATATCTCCTCCACAGAGAATGCTGACTACCCAAAAAATGTCATCTGAACTTAACCTTTTGCAGGATATGATTAAAATTATACACCACATTAAAGTACATGTCGTTAACTTGTGTCTGTTTGCACAGCTCTGTGAGAAGAGAGATGCAGAGCACACACATCTTCTTACACACAGAAGTGAGACAGTTTCCCAAAGTAGATCGCTGGCCAGTGTTTTGGATTTATGAGGTCCACTTAGGGATTTCTTTTAGAGAAGCAGCACATTTCAGTAACACAGAATGAGTTGCAATTCTTGCTTACTGGTCTGACATATCCAACCTGCTCAACAGAATCAGTCTGTCAGTTTGGGGAGAATGACAAAGTGGATGCACTCAAAGCAACCTGGAATTATGAGGATAGCAACTGAACTCTGGAATTTTCAATATGTCTTAAATATTAGCAGAGATTTTAAAAGAGCCTGAGCCAGGGGCTTTCTTTCTCCCAGCTGGTGTATGATCACCTATCTCAGCTTTCAAAAAAGTTTGAACATTATTTTCCAATCATGAAAGACTCCCGAACGGGGAAAGAATGGATCTGTGACTCATTTGTGAATAAGCAAGATAACTCAGCTTTATCTGTGCTAGAAGATCAACTGCTCAGGATTACAAATGATGACAACCCTGACAGTCTGTGTGAGATAACCTCAAATCTCCATATGATCGGGACTAAAGTAAGGCAGAGTACTCGGAGATTGTCACAGAATCACTTGAAAGCCTGCTTCCATTTACGACATCCCAGTTTTGTGAAGCAAGGTTTTCTACAGTGACAGCAACCAAAATAAGATTACAAAGTAGACTGACATAAGCAGCGTGTTCCAGTCACCATCCCTCAGGTTCCAAATTCACGCTTCTAAAACCTGCTTTTGTTATTGGGCTCAGGTCCTGCCAAGTGAGAGGTGGGCTCCCCAGCCCCGCTCCGTCTCCCTCCCTCACAGTGATTCCCACGCATGCTGCTCCCCACCAGGGCTCTCAGCGCCCACAGGGGGCCCTCCCAGTTCAATGGTTCCAGTCTCAGCCGCACAGTCTCTCCAAGTTTTCAGCTTACACTGACTAAACGCCTCTCTTTGTTTAATTAACAATCTCCAGATTCAGTGTTTTACTAGTCACTATCCATGTGTTACTCTAGATTCTACTTTTTCCTGTTTGGTTGTTGCCTATCAACTGGTTAATTACTGAGTTCTTTTTATTAATTTTCCTCTTTTAGCATCTATGTTTTTAATAAATTGTGGCTAATATCATTTTTAATTAAAACTTCACTGTTTTATTAAATCTCAAAAATCTCTTTTATTGCTCTAAGCAAAAAGACAAAATAACTTACTTTTCTTAACACTCTTTCCATTTTATTCTATAATGAATTAAAAATGATCAATAACTATGAACAAAAAATAACCCAGGGATGCACATTTTACACTGCTGTTGCTCAGCTATTAAAACATGTATTAAGGACACTCTGGTCAGCATTAGTCAAACACTAAGAAAACATTATTGCATGATGCCTTAAATATTGTACATATGGACATAAGGAAACAGTGAAAACGGAAAGTTTCTGTGCCAACAAATACAATGACTATTAAGATGAAAAACTTGATAGTTTTCTTTCAATATTTTTTTCTGGTCAAAGAGACCAATGCTGAAAATATGCCTCCTGTGTCAGGTCACATGGGAGGGGTATGTTAGCCTCCCACTAGACAGGGCTAAAGATGGACTCTATCTTTGATTATTTCCAGGATTATTAATGATCAGGGAAACAGATATTCAGACAATTCTTATTCCAATGAAAATAATATATTCTAACATATTTTCTGCATTATTGCCTCAGATAAATACCATATTTTTAACAGAAAAAGGTATAAGAGGGGAAAGTAAGAGTATTCTACATTACTCAATTTTGATTATTGTATTCTTATGCTTTTGGTATAAGCAAAAGTTCTATTTGACCATCTTCTTGGAAAAGCAAATTAAATATGAGTACATGAGTATTTTATGAGATTCTAAGTGATATGTGTAAATCAGACTTAGCTATAATTATCTTTTACAGTATTCAAAAGTTTGTCTCTATCACAAAATTCTTAAAGATAAATAAATGAAGTAATGTATTATAGCCCAAAATATTCAATCAATTAATTAAGACACCCTCTCTTCTACATTTACCATCAATTTTAATCTCTAAAGAGTTCACATTTGGATAATCCACTTATATATTTGTTTAGGATCATAACTTTGAATAGTTTCTTAAACAAATACTCCCTATGCGGAAAAGGAGAATTAAATTCTACTGTCTTACACTTCATCTTGATTTTTATACAGGAATCTTGAAATTCATGACTAAAAGTTGAGCAATTGTGATTTGTCTAAAGTTTCACCTAAAACATTTCCTGTGTCTTATATTTTCAAATGAATAAAGATATTCTAAATATGTAAGAGTCAACTAGTTTAAGCACCCTAAAGCATAGAAATAAGGGAATTAGATCCTATCAACAATATTATAATTAAAAGCTCAAATTTTCATAAGATATAAATGTTTTAATTAGCGATAGTATTTAAAAATATGAACACTCATACATTTAGCATGATTTTAAGCTAAGTATTTCATTTTCCATTTAATTTTAATTTTAAATTGGTTTACTGATTTTTCAAAAACTGCAACAGTTCTCCCTAACACTTTGATACACATTGTGGTTCACTAGTTGTTTTTATCTTTGGTTGTATAATATAGGTATGCAGGAAAAGTGTATAATATGAATTGACAGAAGTTATAAAGTTTTAATATGCCATTTAGAACTATGGACAGATTATTGCTTTTAATAAAAACTTTTATGCTTTTTATCATGGACAAAATTTTTTGATCTGTTGTTGAAGATAGAACCTTCAAAAGACAAATAACCTCCTTTGATTTGGCTCTACATTGTTTAAACACACCGAAAGGATGTTATGATTATGACCCTTTATATGCAGACAATCTGATAGATAGTTTCCATCTCAAACTAGGCATATAATAATACCCTAAAAATGACAATCATCCTTGCCTGCAAATTCTTTTTCCATTAACATAAGTAGCTTTCTGTTTATGTTTCCCTGGGTATACAATTTTTGAGCTTTCAAATAGGGTTTCTGGGGACTTTCATCTGCTTTGTTTTTGTTTTTAATGACCCGGTTAACTGCCTTCCTTGAGACATGGGGGAAGCTGTATTACAGACACACAGGGAGGAAATGCCTGTGATGTAGCTTTTCTAGTTTGCTGATTTTCTTCCAATTGAGGGCTCCAATTGGAGCCAACATCAAAATTTCTGGCAAGGCTATTAACTCAAGCCCTATAACTTTATAAAAACCCAAAAACCTTTCCAGGCCAATGGTTAGTCATCTCTAATAAAAGGAATTTGATTATATTTTGTTTATTTTTTTCTGGTTTTGTCATCCCTATATTTGCAACTAGCTCTCTGTAAAAATTAATTTCTATATAAGTATTTGAGGTGTACTCTTCATTGTCTATATTGTTTTATATGTTTTTCTTTTTTGAACTTTTAATTGATGCATGATAATGATAGATATTTATGGAGTACAGTGTGTTACATATCATATATATGGCAATGATATAATCAGGATAATTATCATTTTTTAAACATCTATAATTTCTTTTTGTTAGGAAGCTTCTATCTATTCTTTCCTATTTCTATCAAATCACTCTTTACTCTTTTTTAATGGGAGTAAAAAATAATTTAAACAGAGCCATTTTTAAGTAGATATGCACACACACTTACACTATTGGAATTCTTGTTTTCCAGCCCCATTTTGGTGATAGGTGCGCTGTTGAAGTTACATGAATTTAAGGCCTTGAAAAGCAGCAGTGTGTTTCAAGTGTGAGTGAATATGCTGTGTAAGTGGTCTGAAGGATGCAAAGATGAAACAACATACAGAGCAAGGAGACAAGCTGAAGATTGTGGCGACAATCCTCCAGGGGATGATGAGATCCTGGACTGAGACAAGGAGTGGGATTTATCACAGGATGATGAAAATCAAATACTAGAATGGAGCAGAGAGAAGAAATGCAAAATCTAATAAGATTTTCAAATTGAAGTGGCGAATGACAGAGGTAGGGAATTGGTAAGGGAAACTGTTTTTAGAAAAAGATGATAATGTGATTGTAGGTATATTCTGAGATGAAGAGGAGAAAGCCAAAGGAGATAACTGGGTTTAAAGTGCTGATTTAGACACAGATCTCTGTGGGTGCAGGCAGCTGTTGTTTCCTATTTCTGTACTAGATCTCCTTATCTATTCCATTTTTCTATGCTTATGCATTATAGCATCAATAAATTTATTACTTTACAGAAATACTTAAAGATTGAAAAAAAGCAAGTGGTTGGTTTTTGCCAAAGTCAATCAGTTAATTAATTGAGATACTTCTATCTAGATTTTATAAGATTGTTAAGAAATAAAATGATTTTTTTTAAGGAGAAAATATCTCTTTTAATGATATAATTGACATTAGGAGAAACTAATTCCAAAATACTGTAAAAATATGCGAGTTCTATCTCTTGTGCAATTTTTGCATGTACCATGAAAAAGGCAAGTCTTACACCTTATGACATTCATATCTGGACCCTATTTACACTTTTAAGTGCTATTTTAAAATTACTGTATGCTACATAATTTCAAATGGGCTTCCTCATCACAGAATGGTTATTTTTAAAATTCAATTTGAATTAACATAATTCTAACTGACATTTAAGCTGTCAAGTCTTTATAGAATGTACATTTCTCATAGAGTGTTAATTTTGTCTGAAAATGAGTGTTACCACTATTAAGTCAATGATCAGATATAGAAATAAATTCAATTAAATTTCAAAACAAAATATCAACCAGATTTCAAGATAATTGAATTAAAATATGATGGATTTGAATTTTAAGTATCTGTTATTTAAAATGCTTTACAGAGAAACGCATTTGCATATAAATGCACCAACATACAGGACAGGATTTTTCCATAAAAAGATCAGTCAAATGTGCAGTATGGACAGATGTATCAAATCAAAATCAGTCATATATCATCCAAGTAATGTTATATTTCTTGATAAAATCTAAGGCTAGTCAGTCCAATTATATTCATGGATTACTTAAGGATGGGGATATTTTCTCTGAAGTGTGTCATGAAGTAATTTTGTTGTTGTGCAAATGTCACAGTACACTTGTATAAGGTCACATGGGATATTCTACTGCACCCCCTCACCATAGAATGTGTACTCATGAGCCACATAATGGCATTAATTCAATGATGGGTTGCATGTACAATGGGTGGTAACATCACAGCCATTTTTGTTTGCCCTAGTACACTCTAGATATTTATACAATGATGAAATCACCTAATTATACATTTTTCAGAATGTAGCCATCCTTAAGTGATACACCACTATATAATATGGTAATATATGGATCACTTACTGCTGTCAGGGCCACAGTAATCAGAACAACATGAGATTAAATCAAGCAAGGGAAAACTATGCTATAATATAAACATTACTAATATCATGAAATAAAGCAATCAAATATATTTACATTGGATAGTTGTACATTGTTACCAGTGTAACATGGCATCCCGCTTTAAACTCTTGTTTATAAATTGTACATTATAAAATAACAAAAATGTATTAAATATATAAAACAATAACATAGCTGTTTTTTATAAAGTAACATATACTGTACATATTTTTTGTGCTACATTTTTATATGACTGGCAGAGCAGAAGTTTTGTCATACTAGCATCTCACAAATGCAAGTAATGAATTGTGCTACAACACTGACAGCTCTATCTATGAAGTCAGTAGGCAAAAGGAATTGTTCAGCTCCATTATAAGCACACAAGTCCTGTTGTGTGTGTGGTCTGTTTTGAGCAGACCACCATATGTGGTGCATAACTCTTGTAAGTTGGAAGCACAGGGACTCTAAAAAATAACATATAGTTCTGAAGTATGAAAAGTAGATAAATCAGTAAGTTATTTCTTAAAGATTTTGAAATGAAAGTGAGTAGATTCAATTATGTAAGACATTTTCTAAATAATTTTGTGTGTGTGTGTGCTGGGGGTTGAACCCGGGGCCTTGTGCCTGCTACGCAAGCGCTCTACTACTGAGCTAAATCCCCAGCCTGTGGTTGATTTTAATATGTCTAATAATATAAATATAGTGAACAGAGCCAAATCTGCTTTACTTCCATGGATTGTTTTTTTTTGTTGTTGTTGTTAAATTGTTTTTTAGAGTGTAGACCATCAGTCAAATATCTTGTACCATGGTGTGTAAATATTTTCCCCCAACACCATAGACGTCAACATAAATTAACAAATTATTAAAGCTTTTCTTTCTACAAATTTTTCTTTCTACATACTCTATTTCTTAAAATTTCCTATATTTTGTTTCTGTTTTATTTCTTTATTATAAATGTGAATTTACTTGATTTACCTGCATCACATTCAGATATTTTACACCTAACCAATTTGATTAATCTTGGGCCCTATGCTGATGTACTAATATGTTATCTGGTTTATTAATTCAATAACGTGTTAAGTACTAAATTAAAGTGACATTTATATTGGTATTTCACAAATTGGTCACATTATCTAATAATCTTAAATGATTGACATACAGATTTATAATGAATCAGAGCCTCATACACTCAAATCAAAAATGCTTGATTAGGAATGCAAAATTTAGACTCGAAAGAGCTTTAAAAATTAGCTCAAAACAAACATAAAACTTCAGCATTTAGATTATGAAAATTTAGGCTGGGGATGTAGTTCAGTGGTAGAACACTTGCTAGGCACATGTAAGAATCTGGGTTCAATCTTTAACACCACCAAAAAATAAAATTATGAAAATTTACACAATACTTATTTATCATAATATAACTTTGAGGAAAATTAAATGAGAAGAAGTTGAAGTTTACATGTGGACTTTATACATATGTACACACACATACACACACACACACACACAAGTTGAAATATCACTGATTAAGATGCCTGGTAACGGGGTTCACAACGTTGTGATATTGGTATAGTAACAGAACCACTTGCAATACAAGGAAATATGTGCACATAAAATATCACTTAGAAAAGTCTGATAAAATATCCAAAACATTCTCTACAGTGTAAGACTGTAAGAGACAATTTTTTAAAATTTCATATGCACTTTAGACTATGACTTTCCAGAGACAAGAAACTTTCATACCAAATTATACTTATATCATTCATTAATTGATTTTGCCCTTGATGCAGCACACAATAATTATGAGAAATATATGGAAGCTCTATTGAGTAGAATAATTTATTCCTTTAATAAGTGCCAATGGAATTCAAGAGGAAAATTCAGGACCCAGGACACACCCAGAAGCGTTTAATTAGCAAATAAGTAACTGAGTCTCATAGTCAGTGATGGAATATTTTTTGGTCTTAGTGATAGTTGGCTGCTTGGTACTATCAGATGTGACTACAGCACGGTAAAGCATAGCAACTTTTCATAAATACAACCAGATGTACTAAAATGACTGCTTACAAAGTACACTGTTTTCAGAAAATGAAACATTTTCTATAATCAAGTTAGGAATCATCCAAATGTGAAACATCTCTTACTATCATGCTATCTGTTACTTAAACATCACACACGCACACACACACACACACACACACACACACACACACACAGAGGTTCAAGAGAAATTCAGTGAAGTCTCATTTCTATTCTCTATACAAAATATAAAGTACTTTTAACACATATTATCTCACAATTTATATTGGCTTTGAGCACTAAGCAATATTTCTGCATTATTAAAAATGAGTTGAGAAAACTTGAAAGAAAATTTAAACATTTTTCCAATTCTACAAAAGTATTAAATATTTGACCCATATTATTAACTTAAGTCATCTCAAATAGTTTCTGTTAAACTATTTCATAATCACAGAAACAGCACATGGGATAGTTACTATAACTAGTTTTAATTCTATTTCAAAATATTTACATTTTTTGACAGGGAGAAAACATTTAGAAATCTAAGATGACTCCTCTTTCATTTTACTAGTCTACTACTTATTATGTATTCTAATTCATCCATACCAATGATTTTGACACTTTTTCAACAAATAATTAGACAGTATCTTTTGGACATTGCATTTCCTGCAGGGATTAAAGAAGAGTCAGATATTGTTTTTGTCATCATACTATAAACTATTAAAGAAAGTAACTTACACTGAAAAGTTATGGCAAGCTGAAAAAATGACCCTAAAGATACACATCCTGGAACATGGAACCTGCAACTACACAACCCCGCAAGGCAAAAAGGTCTCTACAGGTGTGGTATGATTAAGGATCCTGGGATGAGATGGTTGTTCAGGATGGACACAATGTGATACAAGGGTACGTATAACAGAGATGATGATGTGATGGTGAGTGTAGAGATACAGAGCCAAGGACCAAGCCACAAGTATAGCATTCATCCCAGAAAGTCAAGGACTGATTCTCTCCTACAAACTCCATGAGGAAACAGTCAAGCTGACATAATTAATTCTAACTCAGTGAAACTGATTTTCAATATCTGATCTCCAGAATTATGATTGTTTTGTTGGAGCCACCCAGTCTGTGGTACGTTTTTTTATACAACAGTGAAACTAATACGGAAGTTAAGAAGACCTCTGGGGGTGTGGGGTGTGTTAATAGTACCAAGAGTTAGTGGTTGGGATTGAGGATTTAGCTCAGTGGTAAAGTGGATGCCCTAGCCAGCCCGAGGCCCTGAGTTCGATTCCCAGCACCCCCCACCAAAATAGTTAGTGATAAGAAGTTATTTTGGTTATTTTGGAAGAGATTTTCAGAAAAAAAACTGAAAGTCTGTGGTATCCTGATGTTGGAAAGAGATTAGTTCTTTTCAGGAAATTTGGAGGAACTTCACAGAGACTTATCAAGTCAATAGAATTAATATATGGTATAACTGGGAATATAAGTGGAGATTATATTGCTTGTTTTAGGGCCATGTTAAACTTCTGGGCATTTTATTAAATTCGATGAAAACACATCATATTGTTACAAAACTCTAAACTAAAACCACTCTAAACATTAAGAATAAAGTAAATCTGAAACACAAAATAGACAATGGATACATAATGATCAGACAGGAGGTCGAAGAGATGTAAGTGAGGATTATCTAAGAATTGTAAAGTAACAGTATGAACTAGGGAGGTAGCCTGAGTATGCACACAAATGAGATAGTGAAATATTTAGGACAGACTATCAACTGGATGGCGTCAATAAAAGAAAGATACCTTTTAACACTGATTTATTTTACTTGAACATCTGACATAATGGATGATGATACCAGCTATAAAGTAGAGTACTTGGCGGAAGAGCCATTTTGAGGAAGGAAATCATGATTATGCATTTGCATTTAGACATTTAGTGTTTGTGGTGTCTGTGTTAAATTCAAATGTCAATATTAATACACATAAAAATATTAATACACATGTAATTGCTTAGGTTTGCTGTTCAAAAAAATAAGGGTAGAAATGATAATCTACCCTGTAAATAGAGTATAATTCAACTTTACAAGAAGATAAGCTTATCTACAAGAATGTATATATAAAGCAGGGATTCTGAAACATTAGCATTTTTATCATTTAGAATTAGATATTTCTTTGTTTGGAGCAAGAGGTTGTCACATACCTTCTCAGTTTTTTAGAAACACTTACTGTCTTCTACCATTACATAGATGTAGAAGAAACCCACTCCTTGCTAAATAAACACCACCTTCCCCCCTTACAACAACGCAACATGTCACTACACATTGACAATGCTCCCCAGGGAAAAGTTCCTGTTGAAAATACTGGAATTGATAAATAAGAGGAAACTGGTATTTCAGGACCCTAAAAAAAATATATTTTAAATGTTGACTACTGAGAGAAATGAGTAAACATGTTAGGGAAATGTATCCAGGCAAATAATCCAAAAACACACCTATCACAGAAGCTAAATGAAATAATATTTTAAAAAGACAAAATGAAAATATTGTCACATATTTTTGACAGATCAAGCAGAAAAAGTCTAAAACATACTCAATTTAACATTGTGAAGACTCTGGTACCTGTAAAGATACTATGCCTGAATGTTATTCTGAAAAAAAAAAGGTTATAGGTTCTAATAAATGTGGCATCTCAGACCAAGTTGTTTTTTCAAGATAAATACGTATATAAATTATAAGCTACATCTTAAATAAAGGCAGAGAAATAATCATATGAGAATTTTGCTTGCCTATTTTCCCAATATCAGTTTTTCATTCAAATTCTTTAAAAAAAAAAAAAGTAAAGAGAAACTCTAACTGTATGAAAATAACAAACTATTACTACATCTTATTTTACCTTATATCTAAATTTTTAAAATTATAATTATTATATGCTTGGAAAGGCAGATTAAAACACACAAAAAAATTCTGTAACTAAATAAGGGAATACTGAATAAACAATGATGAATGATACTATTACATTTAAGCCCTAGAAAATAGCAAACTTCAGATGACAATTAAGAGTGAGCTGAAGTAGAATATCATCAATAGTAAACATGACCATTGCATTTCTCCATGAAATCTGAAAAAAATAAGTTTCAAAATGGAATAAAAAGATTACATATGTAATAAACAGATGAGCATTTGTTGAGGATGAACATTGAAATGTTTTGTAAAATAAAAATTCTTTCAATTTTCTTTATCTTCGGTAAAACATTTACATGATCTCACTTTTTAATGCAATATATTATTTATGCCATCTTCAGACCATATTATTTACTTCAAAAGGCATAGCTATCATAATTTACATTAATGTGTCCATGAACTATGAGATGCCATTTTAAATTGAAATGATGAGAAAACAAGCTATTTAGGGTAACTAAGTGAGATAAAGAGATATTTAGGGTAACTAAAATAACCTATAAGTTTGAAAATTTAGAGAAATTATTTAGTACTTACATGTTATCTTTATTTAGTGTTTTAAAACACAAGAATATCAGTCAAATTTATCCCTTATTTTGGTAAGTCTAATGTTTGTGTAACATGTAGGAGCTAAAGAAAAAACACTTTGAATCAAAACAGAAAGTATCACAGACTCTGATTTTTATATTTGAGAATTTAAGAAATGTACTTAAATTTTATCCACACTAAGTGCCAAAGCTTACATTAGAACTTCATTTACCTAAAACCAAGTCCATCGCTCCTACTCTTGTTCTATACTATTTTGATAGCTGAATGCTATTCCATTCTTTGTTGACCAATATTTGAAACTTTGATTTTTTTTGTTGCTGAATGTCAATGTGTCAGAAATAATGATTACTTCTTTTTTATTTTAACTTTATCTTAACAAGTTCTCACTTCATAAAAAATCATCTACCCTTGTTTATATGAATTCAAAATCCATACGTAGGTGCTGAGTACATAAGTTAGAGGCAGCCTCTTGCTAACATGTGTGAGGAGCTAGGCTCAATATTCTGTACCGAAAAATTTTATAGTTTCTGTAAAAACTACTATTGTAGAGGAAACCATGTAATTACTGTTCACATGTGCATGCCCACATACAAACACTCACACACTTACATACACAAGTAAAATCAGAAGATAGCCACAGATGCATATTTCATATTCCTCTAAAAATTATAAGTATTATTCAGTTATTTATTGATCTGACACATGTACAACTTCAGGCACTATACTGCAATGATTAAGGACTCAAAGTTTCAATTTGCCCATGCAGGAATGTTGGGTTCACTGCTTACTCTGTGTGTGTGTGTGTGTGTGTGTGTGTGTGTGTGTGTGTGTGTGTGTTTGTGTGTGTGTATGTGTGTGTGTTTTGGCTATAACAAATTACTGCAAACTTAGTAGTTTATAAGTATACAAATTTGATATTCTATAGTTCTGGGGTCCAGTATGTGCCCCACTCACTAGGATAAAAACTACTGTGCTGTGTTTCTTCAAGAGGTTGTAGGGAAGAGTCTGTTTCCTTGCTTTTTTCGTTTATGGAGGTGATTCTATTCCTAGTTTTTGTCTCCTATCCTTTACCTTCAGAGTTACCAATGATGGACCAACTCTTTCTAATACTGTATCATTCTGGCTCTCAGTCTGATTTTCTCAGTCTTAGTTAAAAGCCATTATAATTACATTGGGGCCAAGTGGATAATTATTATCAAATTTAATTCCATCTGCATGTAACCTTAATTCTTCTTTGTCGGGTAAGTGACATACTGACAACTCCCACAGATTAGGATATGAAGTTTTTTGGGGAGGAGAGGGAATATTCTGCCTCCAATAGTAGGCAAACTTTAAAATCTCTTCTATCAGAATTTTGGCTTGAAGATTTAACATATGTTATTTATAATGCCTTGTAAACATTAGATATTATCTCTCTTAATTTGATGTGAAAATTGGAAATTATAAAACTCCCTTTTACATTAGATAGAACTTTCTGCTCAATCTTAAGAAGTGGAAATGTGCAACATTCTCAATTATATGAAATACATATTCTCCATTTTATAGAAGTTATATTTTGAAATTTGTAAAACAAACATAAAATGAAACTCTGATTATTTATATGATATTATGTATACCATGAGATCCCAATAATATAACTTTTACTTGTACTTGTTCATTTTTTCTTTCCAAATTCCCTAAGCAATGCTCATCTTGATCAAATTCTATGGTGATTATAGTTCTGCTCAGAGCCCTGCACACATAACGTTTTAAAGAATAAATCCTCATCCAGTTTAAACTTAATATTATATATTTAAGAAGAGTTGGTAATATAATTTTACGTTAAATTTCGAAAGGCAGAATGTATAAAATTTAACCAACTTTTACAAATGGAGGCTGCATAATATTTCTTGAATATTTTTATTATGCAAATACCAAAGCGATATGATTAAAAAATCCCATGACTATATCATCAGAGGCCACTTTGGATAGTTTTCTATTTCCATTCCCCAAATTTTAATATAACAGTTGTAAAGTTTACCCCCTACACTCCTACCTTGGAGAGAGATCGAGATATTTCATAACCTCAGTTCCTAAGCTGCTCTTCTGCTACAAGGAGGAAGTAATAAGGCTTCAGGGAAGAGAGATGTTTATCACCAAGGAAAGCACCTCCTGAGTCAGCCTGTTAGGGAGATTTGCTGACACTTTTATGGAATTCCTGAGGGTTTTATTCCTCCAGCTATTACACTCAAATGTCTGAGCGAGAAAAGGCCAGAGCTCTGTAAGACTTTAATGTAATGTAAATGTTTACTAAAGCTAAGAACAATGCACTGAGTCAAGGCACTCCTCCTGATAGCTCTTTATCTTTCCTTTCACTTGAGTATCCTCTAGTGGCTAAGGAAGACTTGACTTTAGATCATCTCTTTGGTACTGGTTTTTAACTTTGAGTAAGTGACTTTATACTTCTGAAGGAATTTCTTCTAGTGAAAGCTGTATAAAACCTCTGCTGTGAGAGTCGCACGCGGTTAAATGAGCCCACCTGTGCAAGGGTTTCTTAGACTATCCAACTCAGTGAACATTTTTCAGTGTTGTATCCTTATTGGTTTCCTGACCATAGGTTCCTTTCTTTTCAATTATTGTTCTGTTAATTTTTAAAATTTAACTACACTTATCTACACTTTGTTAACCTCACTCAGAATCTGGTTTCTCTACCTAGTATTTAGCATCACTTACATGTCCAGCTTTAAAATTTGATGAAAACTACTGTGGAAGGTCTATGGGAAAACTAATCTGATTACTACAAAATTTTTCCTGCTTCTTATTCTAATAGATAATGTTTTGATGTCAGTCAAACTGAAAATTCCTTCAATGCATTCAATTGCTATGAATAATTCAATAATTTTAACCAAAAACCTACATGAGAAACTTTGGGTTAATTTTACATTATCATTAAGAAATCATATAATTTACTAAAAACAATAAATAGGCACATTAAATCAAATATAGCTCATTTTTACACTAACATAAAATGCTTCCTGGAAACCATTCTGTAGCAAACAAAAGCACAACATCTTCAGATGAACATATATATTCTACACTATTCATACCATTGAGTGGGGGAAGGATGTTCAGGGTGCTGATTTTTAATTAGGAAATGAGCATCACTCACATTGACAGATTGTGACATCTAAGTGCCAATAAGATGGTAAGGACCTTGTTCTTAAGTCTCAGTGAAACAGTTCAGAGTATAGTATCACTTGCATATATTATACTTGCTACCTATAATCATAATAACCAATAACTACAAGATTGGGATTTTTAACCTACATGGTAAGAGAAAAACTTGTTCTGGGCTGGAAAAGAATATGTGATAAAGTCTCTAAGAAAAAAGCTTCAATTATTTTTAACTCTATGATGCGACTGATGGGGGTTTGAAGCAATTTTTTTTAACCTTGCAATGCAAACACAGGTCAACACTAGACTGTATAATATGGGCACGATTCTATATCTCACCATTATATCTAATACACTGACAGAGAAACAGGTAGGTGGAGGTGTGGCAGCATTCATTTTTATGGTAGTTTTTCAATAACATTTCTTCTAAGATAGTAAATGACTATAGTTGTCATTTAACATAGTACACAATCATCTCAAAACCAGTGCCATCGTCTGCAAAAGATAAATGTAATAGCTAAAGTTTATCAATAGAATATCAAAAGTCATTTCTTACCTATGTTAAAATGTTATTTTGTCACTGATTATTAAGCAAACACTTTGTTGCATTGGTCTGAAATTGAGAAAATAAGCAGCATGTTGTCCAACCTAGTCCGTTTGGTTTGCGTCCTAAGTTATTTAACCAATCTTACTTTTAATTTTCCTGCATGTTAAATATTCACTTACTGCTAACATTTTAAATAACATGATAAAAGAAACAGATTAATGACAGGAAACTTTTTGCCTTGTCATCCCACATTTATCTCAACCATTTGTTCTTTTTAAATAATATGATAAAAGGAACAGATTTACGATAGGAAACTTTTCGTCTTGTCATCCCACCCTTATCACCACCACTTCTTCTTTTGTCTGTACACTGGTTTGACACCTGAGATGCCTAAAAAGGACAGAAAGCAGCCTCCGCTTCCAAATCCTTTCATTCCTGGCTGAATCACTTCATCCTTGGGTCCTAGGCATTTCAAACCCACTGAGCCAACAGTCTGAGGAAAAGAATGAAAATTCTTTCTTTCGAGGGGCAGGGTGCTGGTTATGGAACTCAGGGCCTTGTGCTTGCTAGGCAAGTGCTCTACCACTTGAGCTAAACCCCCAACCCCAAGAATGACAATTCTTCAAGTAGATAATTGAGTGTACTGGTACATTTGGCATTACTAACTGTTCCTTCATTTCTTGGACTTGTGCATTTTTGCCTACAATCAAATATTGGCTTTAGTTTTCTGATATGGTGACACTGGATTCCTTAGGAACTCTAACCTTAGAATTCTGTCTCCATTCTAGGGATGGTATTGGATCCTTCATAAGACATTTCTACCAAGCTAGCTGCTTCTGTGTGAGAGAGCTCCTTGTAAAACTAGTGAATTCTATTTCTCAGAATCCATTGCATTGATTTATAATGAAACACGGCCGAGCGTGGCTTATGACTGTAAGAGATACAGCATTGTCTAAGTCCACACTGAGGATGCTGGGAGGACAAATCCATGACTGAAAATGCTACTTCTCCTATGAGCACAAAAGGTGCTCTCTCTATGAAAGGAAGAACCTAATTTCGTGAAGCTTCTAACTAGTAATTTTCTGAATCTCATTTAGTGGCCTGGTAAAATATTTCCTTGAAATAGGAAAAATTCCAGATTGTTGTTTGGCTCATGTTATTCCCACCACAGCCAATTTCATGCTACAAACATAATGTCACTAAAAATAAAGTTGAGAAACATGAGGACAAGTGATTTTAAAAATCTGAGAGAAGCTTACTCCAGTACATCCAGGTGTGGGCAGTTCGCACGTTCACCTGTGTGCAGTAGTGGTCCCGAGTACAGAGCAGGTGGGGAGGACTTCTTTCTTTCATCTCTCCCTCCCCCTTCTCCTCCTCTGTTCCCTCCTCTTCCTCTCTCTTCCCCTTCTTCTTCTCCTTCTTGTTTCGAATCTATTCCTGAATATTTCGAATAAACAATCAGTCTTAGAATCCATTTTAAAGATCACTTTCTTGTGGCAGTGGGGAATATGCAAAAAGATGAATAGTACTCTGTAAGGCACACAGGAGATACCAGACACATTCAGAAATCCTCAGTATACTTAATAGTGAATGAATGACTTAGTATCAAAATCTGAAGAACAGCCTAGAGCTAGTCATCTAAATGATGCTTCATTTATTTTGTGAAAGCTTTATAAAATAATGATTAATAATTTAACAAACCTTGAGATGCATATGGATATATAAATAGCAGTATGTATGCATAGGTATACCAAAGTAATAAAACTTATTTAGAGGAGTATAAAATACACATTCAATACATTTTAGCACACAGTACTTCTAAATAATACAAAACAAAAAATTTCCATATTATCAAAATATTTTATTTCCTGTTATTGGTATCCTGAATGCCTTAAGTTTGTGGCACTGCTGATAATTTTGGTGTTGCCTATTTAAAATCATAAAAAGCACATATATCATGGGCTAGCAGAAGGGTCAAAATTGGATAAGAGAAATTATAAAATTAAAGTAGGTTGACATTTCTAGACCTCAAGAAAAATTATATACTCAGCAGTTTACTTTGAACAAGTTGGCATTCCAAGATTGTTTAAAATACCTAGTGCCAGAAAAAAAGAATTATTATACAATATTTACTGGTAAACTTTTAGTTTTTAGGATAAATTTATTTAAAGTAAATATAGCACCCACATCGTGTTTTATACTCTACACAAAACTGTAGAATGCTCTGTTGGTAGCCCCGGGTCTACTATTCCTCATTATGGAAGCCAGAAAATCGTAAGGATATCCAAAGACTGAAATAAATCTAATATCTTAGCAGAGACTTTTAATCCATACTAAAAGCAACATTCAAACAATTCTTAGAAATGAGTCGCCTTTCTCTCGCTCCTCTCTCATCTTGGGAAATTTCAGCTGCATGACCGTCTCTTAGGTTGTAGACTGTGAATTGTGTGCTCATTTCAGAGATGACTGCCGGAGCCTGCTGCCAGCAGTCAATAGTTGAATCTCTGTGGGAAACCGAAAAGATGAAGGGGCGACCTGAGCTGTTAATTACTTTCTTGTGGGCAGAAGGCAGAGCTTGTGGTTGGTAACAAAGCTTTTTCTCAGATTTCCTAGAACCGAATCCCATTAAATAAGACCTTGCCAATGCAAATATTCTTGGAATAAAGAAAAAGTTACAGGCATCTCTTAAGAATTCCAGAAGTAGACATGCATGAAAGAAAGCCTGAAAATTATCAAAATAATGACATGGAATAGTATTGTACATGTATTATTAATTTCATGCATTATGAATTTAGAAGCAGCTCTGAAGTATCTTGTTTAATAACAAACAATATATTCATTGTCAATTTTGAGCATTAAAGAAGACAATGGCTACACGTTAGGGTGCTATTTGCAAAATTTTAGTCCCAATAAATTTAAGATTTCACATAATATAACTTGAAATACAAATTTTCATTGAAATCATTTGAAACTAGGAAACCTATTCTTTCAAAGTAAAAATCAGCTTCAAAATATTCATTGCTTTCTATATGATTTCTTGGTTAGGCTTTATATTTTTAGGTCATGGTATTGCATGCAATAATTTCGAATATAGGTTAATTTTACAAAAGGGATAACATCACCATGGGTTAGCATGATTATTACCAGAGCAATAGAAATATAGAAGCAAAAGTTCATTTACTGAAATGTAAACAGAGTAGTTCTAAAGATATTAGCACCTGAGTTTGAGAAAAAAGAAAACCAAAATTTTATACTAAATTTAAAAGACAAAAAGGATGTATTACCTGTTTTCTTTGCTATAGGTCCTAAGGATAAAAAAATGTTTTATTCACAATTCTCATATCTTGCTTCTCAATTGAAGCACGGTGGTAAGTAGCACGATTCCTTCATCTACAGAAGAACTACAAATGAATAGGCATGACAGGTATTATCTGTGCATATGTATGTATGTTGGTGTTATATGTGTTTACTTTCATCTTCTCTTCAGGATCAAGTCACAGCAAAAATAATTGCCTAAGGCAGAATATCAATATTTAAATTTGATTTTCAATTGTAAATAGTCTGTTGTTTAAAAAAAATATGATGTTGTTTCTCAAACTGTAGGGTGTTTAAGAAACAAGAATCAAATGAAACAAAAAACTCGTTGTAACTGTGGACTTTCATGATACCTGTGCTAATAAATCATGGCTTCATATGTACTATGTTTTGCTTTCTTTTTCTATGTCCTCTTCATTCATCTACATTTTTAGGTACTAAAAAAGAAATTGAACAAAATACTCAATAAATATTACAATTGCTTCTCATCATACACTTCTTTCAACCTTTTTTCATTAGTGCTTATGCTCAAATGTCTGCTTAAATAATCTATGTATTATATGTAATAGGCTAATATTATCTTTCTACAATTATGACTCAATATTCTTTTGCATGAGGATCTCTGTATGTTTCTTCTTTTAAAGTCTCATTATTAAAAGTTACCTAACACGAAAAAAAATATTCTTTTGCACAACATGCCTAACTAGTCATTCAATCTACTATTCTAAATGTTGAGCAAGTTACATAGACATTAGACTTTACAAGGCAGTAACAATGAACCAATCATCTTATTCATTAAATAATACATGATACTATACACTTTGGCATGTGTTCATATATTTATGATTTTTTTGTCTTTTACTCATTTGTCATTATCTGCTTGAAGGCATCAACCTGCTCATATTTCTCATAGAACATCTTCAAATTTTAGTTACAACTTACTATACAGCAATAAAACAGTTCCATACCTGACTAAACATACAGATATGATATTTGCACTCAAGCAGTGTCTGATTTAATGGAGTATTTTAAACATTCCTGTGTATTTCTAGAAAGAAGAAAAACGAAAATATATAATGAGTTAAGTAAATCATAGGGCAAACTGTTTTGATTCTTGCAGTAGACGTGAATTTGATTATAAAAGTGCAGTGAATATTGTACCAGTATTTGTAAATTGAATGCATTTTTCTCAAATTTTCTGAGATCATTGGATCGAAATTATGCTTGATTTATGTTGTTAATTGTATTGCATCCCAGGAAGAGGATGTTATAAAGGACTGGTGACATAATCTGGGTTTTGGTTAAATGATTTGCTAAAAAGTCCAAGGAAATAAGGCCTTGAATTAAGTATTCTCAGGATACAGGATAATTCTATTTGGGTAGGTCAGTAAGTTGGGTTGAAGGCAGACTAGAGGGCAGCTGAGCTATAACTGATAAAGATGTATTAGTTATTCATTCACGTTATCCTGGAGAGAGGATGTATGTTACTGTGTGTTTTAGAAAAATGTATATTTTAGTTAGGCACAGTGGTTCTTGTCTGTAATCTTAGCGATTTAAGAGCAAAAGAAGGAAGATTGGACGTTCAAAGCCAGCCTGACCAATTTAGCAAGATCCTATCTCAAAAATAAATAAGTACATACATAAATAAATAAATGGGCTGATGATGTAATTCAGTGTAAGACTCTGGATTCCATCCCCAATATGACAAAGAGCGGGGGATGGGGGGAGAAAGACAGAAAGGGAGGAAAGAAGGGAGGAGAGAAGGAAGAAAAAAAATGGAAGGAAGATGTTCATTTTATTCTTTTACTGACATGACTACGGATTGCTCTGGTCTTCTTATCCAGATCAGAGTAGTCTTTTCAGATATTGATGCTCTCTGAAACTGTCTTCAGTGGGAGCATCCTGGAGGGACCCAGAACTGATAGGCTGGATCAGATCTTGAATATCAGGGTCAGGTTTTCTCCGAAATCATACTGTTTTATTTTTGTTTTAAATTTCAAACATTGTAAAACCTGCCTTATATCAGGTGTTTTCTATCAGGTGTTTTCTAAGTATTAAAAAGAAATAAAGAAATAATTGGTCACTTGCAGTATTATCTTTAAATCCGATTTAATTCCTATACATAAGTATACATATAGCTCAAATACATAATTACCTACAAGATAATTGATAATTTTGTGTCTACTTTATGACAACTGTCACTAGATTTTATTATAGCTAATTTATAGACGTATTGCATCTGAGTCAACAGTGTAATATTTACCAAATACTGGTATGTGACCCATGACAATTAACACTTCAATAGGTCAGAGGGTTATCGACCATCACAAATATTCAGTATATACCGACAGATTTTTCACTTACTTTAGAATGAATTACCAATTTCCAGTTTAGGTTTTCCCTTCCAACTCATTAACTCACCATTGTCTATTATACTATGTAATCTAAAATCCAAGATATGTTAAAAAAAAAAAAAACTTCTTTATATCCATCCAAAAGGATTAAGAATCCTAACATTATATACTAAAATGTATGAAATCTATTTTCTTCTCTGCACAGAACTCTCAACACATCTAGATAATTGTTTACACTTATCAGATCTGTTACAATCTTTTTGCCTCCATTTCCCCCACAGCATACTTACCCACCACTTTTCCTCTCCCAAAGCCATGAATGATCTATTAAAATGTAAATTAGATTGTATAAATTCTTACCTTAAAATCCTCCAATGCATTCCCATTGAACTTAACAGTTAAAATTACAATTCTTAACCATAAAATATCCCATGATATTTTGTTTGTAAATTCTCATTTCATTTCACTCATTCTTTTGACTGTTTCGCGCATGTGAGAATTGTTTTAGTTTCTTAATAAGCTAATTTCCACATGAATTTTAATGTAGACTATAAGGAGATTTTTTAACAGTAATAGGGACCTAGGTGTTGGGCTGCAGACACCCACTGGGTAACTAAAAGCAGGATGAAACTTATTATCTTGGCTTTCATTTACTGTCTCCTTTATTACTTTAAAATTATAGGCCTGACTTCTGCTCTTCTCTGCATAGAAACATGTTACTCTCTCAAGGAGCATCTGTAATATGAGGTTTATTGGCCCAAAATTTACCTGTCCTATCTCATCCCCCTTTAAGACTGAAGACACCAATTTAAGAATAAATAAAATAGGTTTTAGGATTTGCAAGGACATCTAATTACCAAATTTTACAATTTCCAGTTCTAGACCTCTTGGAACTATGCCAATAATCTCAAGTCATGGTCCTAAACATGTCACAGATCACCCCACGATGAGATCACCTCCCCAGATGGGAGCCGTTTGCCCTGATGTGAAGAAGATTGCAACCACAAGCAACAACAGTTACCTTGATGGGAAATGAATTGGCCCTCAAGCCTGAAACCAGGACAGATAAACATCAACCAAACCTCAGCTGATCACAATGAGCCATAAAACCCGTTCACTTTCTTGTTAAGGTGTCTGCTTGATCTTTAGCAGAGCTGTGCCTCCTTCAGCTTTCAGTTCCTCAAGCTGAGATCCCATATAACCTTCTTTTACTTTACAGTTAAAGCTGTTCGATGGAAATTTGCGCTTATTGCCCCAGTTTTAATTTCCATTGTCACTGAAGCAAGGACCCCCCACCAGTCAGTGATGTAACCAACAGAGCAATGGTACAGAGGAGTCCCATCACCTTCACTGTTCCTGTATGTCCCCTTTTATGTCTGATTATGACCTTCATTCCACTTCCAGATCTGTCCCATACATAAGCCCTGGAAAACATTGATTTATTTCCCATTTTAAAATATCATTTCAAAAGCATATAAGTGAGATAGTACACTGTGTAAAGAGTTTAGAACAGATTTTTTTTACTTAAACATTTCCATGGAGATTCATCCACGTTGTTATGTGACCAAACGTTTGTTTTTTTATATTGCTGATTCCATGTTGTAATACAAGTTTTCTTTGTACATGGATAAGTTTTGAGTAATATAATTGCTGATATATATATATTGATAATGTACCTAAGTTTATAAAAATCTACCAAACTGTTTTCTGTAGTAGCTACACCATTTTACATTCTCACTAATAATGTATGAGTTATCATTTGTCAACTTCCTTGCCACTATTTGGAAGTGACACTATTTTTTACTTCTAGTCATTCTGATAGATTTTAGTAATCTACAATTAAAATTATTTAACTTGTATTTTTCTCATAGCTAATGATATGTAAAATCTTTCCTGAACTTTTTTACCACCTGAATCTCCTCTTCTCTGAAATTGAATAGTTTGCATTTGTTGTCATTTTGCTATTGAATTTTGAGAGTCGTTTTTATGTTCCAAGTGCAAATGTTTTGTCACATATGTAGTCTGTAAATGACTCATCTCTTTTGTTGTTCTTCACCTTTCTTTCACACAATTAAATTTGTATGAAATATATCAACTTTTATATTTACTGATCATGCTTTTGGTATAAAGTTTAGGAATATTTTACTTAAGTCTAGATTCCAAAGATTTTCTCATAAGTTACCTTTGTCCAAAATTCTTCATCTCCAGACTCTCTAGAAATGTGTGCAGACCTACGGATACTGAAATAGAGATGGTGAGAGCGGGGCTCTGGAGGGTCAGCTGAGAACGAAGACTCCACTGGCATCTGGACAAGGGCCATTTGTGTCGCACTCTGGAAGAACATGTGTCTACATTTTGTCCATGTCTTGAGGCTGCGAAGACTGGGATTAAGAGCAGTAGAGTAATTAATCTGGTAGAAGAAATTTCAAGACACCCCAACATTCAGGCTGAGTCATAGTTAACATTGGCTGTTTTTAGTCCAATTTTTTTTTTTTTTTTTTTTTTTTTTTTTTTTTTTTGTGGTGCCGGGGATCGAACTCAGGCCCTTGTGCTTGCAAGGCAAGCACTCTAATCACTGAGCTAAATCCCCAGCCTTTTTAGTCAAATTTATAGTGAACATTTGACACAAAGGGCAGAACAGAAAATTTGAAAACCTTAAATTTTGGCTGAGAAAGAAACACATGTAAGTTGGGGACAATGTATGAAGCTACAGGAATAATGCCAAAGGTGCAGTTGAGACCCCAGGAAGTTGAATGTAAGGTGAAATTATAACCTCACTATTGTTTTTATTTGGAGATTAAATATGGCTTAACAAGATGTATTTGGGTGTGGAATTGACAAATTTGTATTGTGACTGATAATCCTAATATGTCAACTTCACTGAAGTAAACAACACGGCCAGGAATGTGACATGACCTGAGGTAATAAATAGACTTCTCCCATTCCTCTCAGGTGTCAGTACCTTGCTCTGCTTCCTGTCTGCCCTAAACTAAGTAGCTTTGCTCTGCCATGCACTTCTGCCATGTTTCTGCCTTGGAGCCAGTCAGCCATGACGGAGATCCCCAAATCAAGAGCCAAATTAAGCCTTTCCTTTTTATCTTGTTTTTGATGTGTATCAGTGATGAGAAACTTACTAATACATTAAATTATAGGCATTTATTATAGTTCTTGTCTTAGTTACTTTCTCATTGCTGAGATGCAGTACCTGACACCCACAAGTGAAAAGAGGAGAGGTTTATTTGGGCTCGCATTTTATAGAAGATTCGGTCGTAGTTGGCTGGCTCCACATCAGGGTGGCATGGCAGAAGGGAATGGCAATGGAGAATCACTCATGGCATGGCAGTAGAAGCAGAGAGAGCCACCACAGGAGGAAGGAGGGAGATATACCCTTCTAGGCCACACACATAGTGACCCTCTTTCTCTAACTAGGTTTCACTTCCCAACATCCAATTTGGCTATAAACTCAACAGTGGGCTAATCCCCTGAAGAGTATCACACCCCATGATCCAATCACTTCCCAAATGCCCCACCTATGAGCACATGATCTTGAGGGGACCTCTGGCTAGAAAATATAACAGTTCTAGAGAGTAAGAAGTCAAAGATTAAATTGTTCAATGGTTTGGTTTTTAGCGAGAGCTTTCTTCTTGGTTTTAAGGTGGTCACCTCCTTGGTATGTTCCCACATGACAAAAGAGAGAAATATAAAGCTATCTTTTCCTTCTTGTTATAGTAACACTCAGCGTATTATGAGGGATTCACCCTTATTAACTCATTCTTATTAACTCACCCTTATTAATTCATTCTTAACCCCAATTATCGCCTGTGTTAATCAGGTTACTGTGGAGAAACAGAATCACTGGAGATAGATGAGACAAGAGAGAGAGAGAGAGAAAATGAAATCTATCTTCTCTCCTATTTCTCATATTCTGTCATGAGAGACATTGGCTCTCATATTTGTTGAGGCAGAGAAGTTGCACGATAGGGCATCTGGAAACTAGTGAAGGAAGGAAGATGGTAGAATGACTCAGTTCAGGTCTGACACCCTGAGATTCAAGGAGGTCAGTCATGCAGTTATCAGTCTGAGGCCAAAGCCTCCAGAGTCCAAGGAACCACTGGTATGAGCGGCAGCCTCCATACGTCAGAGAATCTAGAGTGCTGATGTGCAAGGGCACCAGAAGAATATTCCAGCTTCAGAAGGGAGAGCAAGATTTTGTCCTTCTTCTGCCCTTCTGTTCCATCCAGGTCTACAACTGATTGTATGGTGATTCCACTTAGCTTCCAAACTAAAATGCTATGTTTTCTAAAAAGATCTTTACTGATACTTGTGGAAATAACATTTTAACAGCTGTCTAGATTACCTTTAAAGCAGAAAGACTGATACCTAGAATTAACCATTATATCATCTAAAGAATATATATCGCAATACCATTAGATGAATGTTTAGGGTTTCAACATAAGATATTTGGGGAAGGAGGTGATTAATTTTCATCAATGGTTAGGTCAAGGTTGACCTTATGGGGAAATTTTATTAGGTTCTTGCCCAATTCAGTTTGTGACCAGAATCACGGGAAGAACTGAGTTCATAAACTGAAGCACCACTATATATATTTTTTTTCATTTTTTTCTCACACTTAATTTGGCTTCTGAAAGATGTAAAAATGTTCTTTTCGATTTTAAAGTGAGAATAGATAAAATAGGAGGTAAAGAATGTGGATTTTTTTCTTCAGAATCAGTTTAAAATAGCTCTCTAGCTTGAATTTATTAATGTTACATTTGCACACAGATTTTGTGTTTTATAGAAATTTTAAGGTTTCATGGTAGAGATAAAGAATATATATTCTATTGTTTAACGTATCTCTAAATCATGAATTAATCACATGCATCACCCTTCTAATTTCGACACTCTCTTCCCTCCTTAAGCACTATGGTTTCCCAATCCCGGATATTCCTTCTACTTTTAGGTCCACTTTTCATTTATCTTTTTAAGTTTCTATATAAGAAAAAGAACCTGTAATATTTGTCTTTTTGTATCTACCTTGTTTCACTTAAGATGATGTCTTCTGGGTCCATTAATTTTGCTGCTGATTATAGACTTCTATTTTTCTTTATGGTAGAACAAAACACCAGTGTGTGTGTGTGTGTGTGTGCATGTATGCACGCATGTAATATTGTCTTTAGATATTTATCTGTTGAGAGCTACCTAGGCTAATTTCATATTTTATCTATTGTGTAAAGTGTCACAATAAACGTAGGCCTGGAGGCATCTTTTGCATTCTGACCCTATTTCCTTTGACTTTATACACAGGAGTGGGATAGCTAGATCAAATTGTAGTTCTAATTTTAGGTTTAGAGGCATCTCTATATATTTTTCTGTAGTGGGTGTTCTGATTGATATTCGCAGGATGTAAGGGTTCTTTTTCTTCACATCCTTACTAGCATTTATTATGGTTTTATTTGTTTGACTTGTATTTCCCTGGTGGCTAATGATATTCGAGATATATATATATGCATCAGCATAGAATCAGGGGTTGCAAGTGGAAAACTGCCAAATATTTCTGTTTTTCAGCAATTAAATGAATATAATCAGTTTAGAACTTTATAATCATATTACTTTTAAAATGCTTATGATTATATATAAAATACACCAGACATGTTACAAATTATTTTATATTAATCATCTCATGGGATTTTTATGAGATAGAACTTATTTCAGAAACACTTTTTAAATGCCATTTACAAGGGAAAACTAATATCTAAATTGATTAACTAACTTGACTAATGGTTCCCAGAGTGTAAGATGTGAAGTTGAGACCTTAACCATTCCAACCTAGTGCTCACAACTATTATTCCTTTGGATATTTAAACAAATTAATTCAGAAGAACAATGAAAATTAAGTATCATCACATACTGAGAACATTTATTCTGTGATACTCTTGTTTTTCAGCGAAAATAATATGACTTATGTATTACACCTGCAAAACTAAGCAATAATACAAATTTTAATATGGATATTATTTTTCTCCCCTTAAAATGCAGAGAAACATGGAGGACAAATGACCCTGTTTATTCTTTACTTCACTATACATTTAACCTACAACAGTAACTTTCATTCTACTTTTAATTTCCAACTGAATATTTTGTAGCTCATTCAAAATCAATATGAACAAACTGAAGTTATCAAATTTGTCCCAAATCATGACTAAGCTTCTTTATGTAGGCCATACTATAGTCATTGAATTATGCCAATGAAACTTTTAATTCTTCAAATTGATTTGTTAATATCGAGTATTCATCTTATTTATACTTTGATGTCATTATTGATTCTTTAGCCATTTTCTTGTAGAAAATGATTCACTGTCATTTTAATTTAATTCTATTTCTGAAATGTATTTCAAGTCTATTGTTCTTCCTCATTTCTAAATATAGAGTCATATTTTAGGAATGTTGTGTATTTTCTAAACTTCAATAATCTATTCAAAAGTACCACAATTTTATGTACCAATATTCCTCCTATATAATTGTGTATCCATATATTGTTTTCATTTTTATCAAATAAATATATTGTATTGGGTAAAAACTTAGAGTGTAAATTGTAAATGTGACACTAATTGATATAAATCTGTATCATCTAAACCAAAGACGTAGAGATTGTAAAATGTCTACTACTGTCAGCTTTGAGAGATGCTAAGCTTTACACTTCTGTTCTCTGTACTCTTCCATTCAACACATGCACCTATGTATGCACTCTTGCCGGCTACATCTCTGAGAAAGTAGAGTAATGAGTTTCTTAGGGTGAGGCCCACAGCAGTAGTCTCTTTATTCCTCTTTTCTTCTGAGAAATAATATATTTAGCAGGTGTGATCAACATACATGGTGAATGTTTACATAAAAGAAAATAATCACAATAAAAGAAGCACTGGCATTAATCCCCTCAACATTTTTGAACACACTTATCCCTTCATCCTTGTCACTTTTAGAAGCAGATCTGGCAGTCTTCTTTCATGAGTGTCTTTCTGAGCTGTGATAAAACATACAATGAATGCTGATGCAAGTGCCATCCGACAGGAAAGTAGGGCTTAAAAATATAGTCTGCCAAAAATATATATACACCCTTCAGGAAAAGAAAAATAGTATGAATTTTTTCAACAAATGGTGGTATCCTCATATGGGGGACCCTATAGAATGTTGTATATCACAGAAAACTCAACGCACCGCCAACTCCTCAGGGACGAATTTGGAAATACATATGCAATCTCAGTGACCAATGTTACCTAAGCAGAAGTTTGTTGAACTAAAAAAATGTCTGGAAGCTAATGGTCACTACCTCGAGCGCTTCTTGTAATTGTATAGGCGAAAGGTAACTTGTATAAATCTCATGATGTGTCAAAAAACTTAGTATTAAAATGTTTGTACAAGTTTTTCTTTTCCTGAACCTGCTATCGACATTTTTGGCAGACTTCATATTATTGTATTACTTCATCTACCTTATTCACCAAATCTGACACTATGTGACCTCTATCTCTTTCCCAAGCTCAAAGTGACCTTGAAAAGTGTTTTGAGTCGTTAAAAATGTATCAAGGCAGATACAAGGGTGTGATTAAATACTTGAGAATGAGGATTTCCAGAACTCCTCAGAAAGTGGAAGATTGACAGACCAATTTTGTTCAAAGTGAAGATGAGTATTTTGAGGTGGATTAATATCATCGTGCCTTTTACTATAATTTTTTTAAAAATTAAATATTCATCATCTTTTCAGTTATACCTCTTATATTCAGCTCTCTATATTCTAAAATTTACAGAACAGCAATTCCATTTGGCTGGAGATTCTGCAGCATTGTCATATATTAAATTCAGATAGATATTAAGGATGTAGTTTATTAACTAGAAACCTTGAGAAAGAGACTAATAATAGAATTAAAATAAGAACCAAAAGGTCAATAGTTTGAGAATAAATATGATATATTTAATAATGGCCTTACTGAATTTCTCTGACAATTAACTGTGGGACAAGGGGACCCTAAAATGAAAGTGCCATGCATTTTTACCTTAAGCTTCAGAGACACACTGTGACTTACTGCCTGTACTGCAGAAGAGATTGACATAAGAAAAGCCATTTGCGGTCAAGCTGACATATCCATATTCTTTTATAACCCAGGTCTGTATTCAGATAACTGAGAGTATAGCCGTGATATACAGCATGCATGTGCGATCTCACTTTCAGCAGTTAGTGACTGTTGACAAGCAACTGATCATCTGGCTCCAAATCTGTTCTTGTTTTATGTTACTTTGGAATATGTTCAGAGCTACATAAGGAAATCTTGTAGTTTACGTGTTTATGTACAGATTTTTAGTATCATTATCCACCACATATGTTTAGGATGACACTAGCCAAGACTTTAATAAGTGTTGGTATGTAACCTGAAACAGATCCAACAAAAATGTACTACTGAAAAGCAAAAATAATGGAAATCTTAATTTAAAGGGACTGCATAATGTAGAATAACCATGCATCTTACACAAAACCGAGAAATTAAAGTGGATTTTAGAATTTAATTTTAGGTAATACTTCCATCCTCAGGTGTATTGGAAAGAAAACACGTTAATCAGTAAAATGGGCAAAACTCAACTTTCCTGAGAAAAGTTTTTGAAAAACACAAGAGAATTATATACTAAAATATCTATCATTTCTAACAATTAGAAACAAATCAAATATAGCAGTGAAACATATAACTAAGAAATATGACAATTCAGGGTTTGGCAAGCTGAGAAAAAAATTAATAGAAGACAGACAGAAAGGCAGATAAATAGATACATACATGAGAGATAACCAAATATTTAGTATTTAATAGTGTCCTAAAGGACAACCAGTAAGAACCCAAAATGTAAGGGCAAAGGTTATTTTGAAATACACTGGATAAAAGAAAGCTTTTTGATTAAGAAATTCTTTGGGCCTATAACTATTTCAAATGTCATTGCTGTATGTGAGTTTGGATTTTTTTTTTTTTTTGGTCTATGTTTGGAATTCATAATACTTACATTCATCTTGGGAATTTGGTACATATACATACCACATCTTTATCTTTATTACTTTTATTTCCCCTTCCCCTTTAACCCTTACCTACAGGACCTTCCTATTTCCACAAACTATATCTCCCTGTTTCCTACTATCTTTCTTTTGTTTTGTTTTTTATTTATATTCTGGGTTACTCATATAAGAGAAATCACATGATATTGAGCCTTTCTTTGTCTGATTTATTTCACTTAGCATTGTGGTCTCAAGATACATCCGTTTCCCACAAATGACTTAAATTTATCCTTCTCATGGCTAAATATACTCTTTTTTATATATGTACCATATTTGCTTTCTTTCTTCTCTTAATGGATATAACAGGTTACTTCCATAATTTAGCTGTTGTAAATTCTGCTGTTGTAAGTTTGGGTAGGCATGCGTCAGTGTAAAATTGTGTCTTTGGTTTTGGGGACAATATCCTAAAAGGAAATATCTGAATCAGGTGGAATATCTGTATTTAGATTTTTGAGAAATCTCTATGTTGATTTTCATAGTGATTGTACTAGATTACATTCACACCAGCAATATAGAAGAATTAATTTTTCCTCACAATTTCTTAACTCCATTTCCACATGGCCTAGAACTCATAGCAGTATATTCCTTCAATGCCAGAAAATAATTACAAAAATCAAATGTGATTAGTGATGCATACTTACATAATCACATATACATAATCTCATATGTACTGTCATCTTTGTATACTTTTATTAACTAATAGAAGTTTATAAGTGCCAGTTTCAATCGAAAGGAATGTATTTCATGAAGATTGAACATCAGACGCTGGAAAGCATGCATTTCACCTCATAGTTTATTGAGTATACTTTCTGTATGTTACTATGTCATTATAATCCCACATATATTACTCTATTTAGATGCCAATTGACCCACCATCTAAAATCTGTCAAAATTTGGCACATACCTTATGGTAGAGGTTTATCACAGTAATTTTATGCATAAGTAACAATTGTTTATATAAAAGCAGTATAGAATTTACAGAAGTAAAATTTAATCTTATGTGACTATTTGACCAAGTGTACAAAATTTCATTTTAATTGCAACATAATTATGTATTGAATTGGTCTCTATGTACCTATGAAAGACCCTCAAACCTAACTAGCTCAATTCTCTAATAAAAATAATTTACTATGAATAAAGGGAAAATTGATTAAAATGTTTTCTTAACTATCCTTAAAGCTGAAGTGATTGAGGGTACATTTTAAATGTAACCCCTTTTTAATCAGTACATTGAATAGAGTTTACTATATATGGTAATTTATATTCCTTTGATTACTTAAAAAGGAACAATATACTTACACACTTACATCTGTATATAATTCAACTCATGTTTTCATAATGTATTAATAGGATTATATTTTGTATCATTTTTATGGAAGAACTATTAGAATGTCAGGGAAATTCATGGAAGAAAGAGGTAAACATAGAAAATTATAATACACCTAATTACACAAAGAAGAAATGAGGCAGTCCAAAATTCTGTTTATTTGTCTTCTTAATTTTCAAATTAAATACAACTTTCAAAAAGCTAAATTATTTACTACTTCATGAATAAGCAAATTATTTTTATTAAAATTAAATAATTCCAAAGTTTATGTGTTTAAAATTCAATAATTTTAGCTGTACTTTAAGAAGTAATTTAGAAATGGTATAGAATATAACCCGCATATTAAGAAAAATATTTTCCAATAATAGCAGTAACTCTTACTTTCTGTCCTTAGCTTCTATTTGAAGACCCAAATACATATAAAAAATAATAATACACAGTGCTATGCTTACACAGTAACTATAAATGAATGTTTCATACATTCATTTATGCTGTCATTAACAGCATGATGTGAACATAACAGTGAATAGCCCTGGTATGACAAAGATTAATTAGATACATGTTTCTGCCATCAGCAGGATCATTAATAAAACAACTTCAATGTGGATAAACAAGTAT
Source organism: Hystrix cristata (assembly GCA_004026905.1). Classification (NCBI taxonomy): domain Eukaryota; kingdom Metazoa; phylum Chordata; class Mammalia; order Rodentia; family Hystricidae; genus Hystrix; species Hystrix cristata. The sequence continues at coordinate 72,775 of PVJO010001467.1, read as the reverse complement.
AAGTAATAAATTAATGCCACTTAAGAGAATGAAAAAAAAGTCACAGACTGGAAGATGTATTTACAAATCACACACCTGATATGAGATGTATATTTTATATACAAAGTGCCCTTAATACTCTACAATAATAAAATAAACCAATTTAAAACTAAGCAAAATATCTGATATTTTGATATTCAGATGGAAAATAAGCATATGCAGATGTGTTCAGCTTCATATAGCATCAGAAATTTGCAAATCAAAGCTACTATGATACACAACTCACCTACTGGAATTGTAAAAAGAAAAGAAAAAAAAAGACACCTGATTATGGCAAAGGTGTGAGGAAAGGTGCATCACATGTTCAAAAGTCTCTGGAATCTTCCACATTCTGGTGACTCATGCTGTTCTTTGACTTGTGGCAGCATAACTCCATTCTGCCTTCCTGCAGCATGCCTTCCTGTATGTCTGTGTGAAAATTTCTTCTGTCTTTCCTTTATAGAGACATCAAGCTCTGCATTCAGGACCCACCTGAGTAACCCAGGATGATCTCTTCCCAAGATCCTTATACTAATTACATCAGCAAAGATAGTTTTTCCAGATAAGGTCAGAGTCACACATTTGAAGGAATACTACATGGAGATATACTTTGGCAACCAGTGTTTACTTACTTTAATATCATAAACAAACCCACAAACACAGTTGGAGAGTATTCATCTTTCTCAAAACCATTAGATCAAGTACACAGAAAATCAATAAGAATATAGAATACTTAACTAACCCACCATCAAACTTGAACTAATTGACATGTGGAGAGAAAAAAAATAGTAGACTATATGTTTATAAGTGCATATACAACATTAATGAAAATATTATTCAATGTCATAAATCAAGTTTCAGTAAGTTGAAATTTACAGTTCTGAATTATACATGTCATTTCTTTGACTATCTAAGAGTAATTAGAAGTCAATAAAATAAAGTTATTTAGAAATTCCTCCAAATAATTAGAAACTACACATTTCAGGATCAGTAATGTATCAAAGGAAAGTCAGAAAGGGTTTTAGATTGAATTGAAATTAAAACAGTATATAAAAATTTCAAAGTAGATAACTTATTTAATGGTAGGAGATATGACATTTAAGGATTGTATTTGAAAAGTACATATTTTGTGTATTTGAAATGATAAAGACATAAGCACCTTGAAAAACAACATAGTTTAAAAAGAAGCATATCATAAAAAATAAAGCAATAAATGGCAGTATGTTTATACACTTATTATATTCAGAGATAGTCAATATTTGGCAATAGCTCAGATTTCAGTTCCTTTTGAGTTACAGAAGCAAAAGTATGGTTATTACATGTGGAATAGAGCCACTTTCAATGTACAAAAACTTTTTTGTAATTCATTCATTAAAACTGTGATACAGTCTTCTTAGGTTATTCTTGAATTTTACAACTGCAGTGTGGTTGGTTGATGAGAGTTAAACATTCTCAAATGTAAGAATTTCTTGAAATTACTTCCTGATACAAGGACTGAATCTGAATCACACTTTGAGTTCTTGAAGGCTAGATCACTAAAGCATAAAGAAATGTTAGTTATTGTTTTTAGGAATCCGTGGTCCAGAGAACATCTCTCAATTTAGAAGATATATTGATATGAGGATAAAGATATGAAACTACCAAATAAATCTAAAAATGTAAACTTTTCCAAGAAGTAAGCCCTGTTGAGATAAATTTTCAAATGCAAAATTCATAGCCAACAAAATAACCCCATGCCATAAAAAGAATGAGTGATATTAAGAAAAGACAATGTATCTTTACTCCCCCCCCCAAATGATATGATAAATTTCAAAAATGTTTTACGATGTAGTGCTGAAAATTTAAAAGGGAGAGAAAGCCTCAAGGGATAAGATTGGGGAATATCAATGAGAAATTTTTCTAAACACAATACAAGAATTTAAATGAGTTTAGCTAAAAAAAAGAAAAATTAATTAACGAACGGAAGGTTGACTAAAAAGGACAGTCTTTCTAAATGGAGAGCCAGAATTAAAGACTAGAAAGAAACTGGAAAATTATTACTCAAGTATGTATGTATGTATGTATGTATTTCACAAAATCAAAGAAAGATATTTTCTTCATATAAAAAATTTAAACTAAGACTAAGGAGAGGAGGTAATTTCATAGTGATATGTGGTCACAGAATATTCTGACAAATACAAAGAGAAAAGCCTTGGGCAATGCATCAACAATAGAAGTGAGAAAAGATTTCTCAAGAACTAAGAAGAAAGATGCCATTACTCAAAATCTACCTAGTAGAAGTGAATAACCCAGCATGTTAAGTGCCTTAATAATTGATTGTGAAAATAGTAATTCACCTTTTCACTTTGCCAATCACATGGCTGAGTATGCTGAACCACCACAACTGCAATCACAGCCACAACACACCAGCAGCGGCAGCAAAACATACACTAACCTTTCTACAATCCTCTTTTCTGCTGTGAGAGTCCAAGTAACTACAACCCCTCAATTTTGGAGATGTTGTCATGAGAAACAAGGTAGTGATAATTTACTGTACTAATATAAATAGTAAAAGAAACCCCATTCTAGTATAACATATTTTTATTTCCAGTTCTGAAAGCAGGGCCAAGCCAGGTATCAATGACAAATAAAGCTAGATAATAGTTAAAATTGCAAGGACATATTTCAATCGGTAATATACTAATGCAATAGATAAATTAGTCCATTATGAACTGAACTTTTATCTGTGACTGAGAATTTAAAAGGGAAAATGAGAGAACATGAGTGGTCATGATGGTAGGACTCTGTAGGGTCAAATAAGGTAAAAAGTACCCAAAAGCTAAAGGGAAGCTTTGGTCTTTGTGAAACTCACCAGGATTAAGTAACTGGTGCTTACCAATATTACATTGCTACTTTACCACCAAGACTTGGAAACAGTCCCTATCATTAGGTTCTGGCTGGAAGAAACAGTTAATTCTTTGGCATCATTTTCTTTCTCAGCCACTTAAACAAGGACTGAGGTGATTTTGGAGGTGAAGCCATGGGCTGTTATAAATGATATCACTACTTCCGTGGGTTGTGAGTGAGCTTTATAAAGATAAGGGTTTAGGGGAGAGTTTTGTCAAGAATAAACTTTCTCAAGTTAGACATAAAAGAAAACTTTACTTACTGATACTGGAATAAAGCTACACATTCAGGAAAAACAAAGAGAAACCCATAAAAGTGATAAAATAAATACTATATGAAAAAAATTCAATAGGTCAAAATTAAACTATAAGGAAAGATTTAGTCAGCCACAAAATTTGTAATAATATTGAGAGGCTAAATACAGAATATGTGGGCATATGAACACACACACACACCCCCCTGTCACACACGAACTGCATACATAAATAAACCATCACTATTTTTCACTATTTCATTCCAGGGCTGCATAGCAACATTAGTATTATTATAATGATGAATGCACTCACACACATGTACAGATGTGTGCACAAACACACTAAAAATGATTGTATTAATCACTTTCTCATCTCTGGGAGAAAATACCCAACTCCTGAAACTTAAGGGAGGAGAGGTTAATTTTGGCAAACAGTTGCAGTGGATTCAGTCCATGTTTGGATAGCTATAAGGCAGAAATGGCATGGCAAAGGAAAGCCATTCATGGCAACACAATGAGGAACCAGAGAAAGAAGGAACAAGTCAGTAACAAAAATATACCCTTCCATGTCAAACCCCCACGACCTACCGCATTCGTAAGACCAACCTCCAAACCGAACGCTGGGACATTTTAGATCTAAACTATAACATTCCAACTCTGCCCCCAAAAGTCTCAAGTCCATTTAAATATGCAAAAGGCATTGAGTTCATCTCTAACAATTGCCCCAAGACTTAACAATTCTAGAATTGCTGAAAATTCCAAGTCCAAAATTTCCTCCGAGACTCAAGGCACACTCTTAGTTGTGAACTCATGTAAATTCAAAAAGAAAGTTAAACACTTCCTATATATGATGGCACAGAACAAAAATCTTAATTCCTAAAGGATGGAATGAGGGATAAAAAGAATCAGACTCATGCAAGACCAAAACTCTAACAGGGCAAACATTAAATCTTATAGCTGCATGCTCAGCTCATGGGGCAGGTTCTGGTGAGATGTAAGCTCCAAAGAGCTTCAACAACCCCACGCCTATAGCCTTGCTGTTTATAGCCTACATGACCTCTTACTCAGACTGGCTTTACTCTCCACTTGAACATTTCCTAGAAAATATTAACATTCTTAGCATCTCAGGATTGTTGGAATCTCTACTGCACTGTTAGCTTCACTTTTACACTCTCATAGGGTGATGGCAGAGGCTATGACCCTGTCACATGGTTTGCCTTCTCTCCTATGCCTTCTTCTGAAATCTAGGTAGAAGCTACCATGATCCCATAACTTGCATTCATATGCATGAAAAAAAATTAGAATGTGGATGACGACAATGTTAGCTATCAACTTGAGCAGCAGATGAGCTCCCTTGGGCCCTTGTTGAATTGGTCTCTGAGAGTACAGATGATTAAACCTAGGGATCTACTTCACTAGGCAGCCATCAATGAGGCACCCCAGTAACCCTATTCTCAAATGGAAGAGTTACAGTTTTGTACCCTTGAGACTGAAGAAGATGGGATATTTTTTATTTCTGAGATGCCCTAAAGAAGCCTTTTTTTATTATTCCTGTACAGAATACTTGTTTAAAAAACAAACAAACAAACAAAAAAACCTAATCTTGTCAGCAGCCATGCCATTCTTTTCACCCACATTGCAGATATTCCTTTTTGAGTGAAACTACAAGTTTTTTCAAATCATTTGGTTCTGCTTTCTTTGTTCCTGCTTCTTATTGTAGATTTGGCTAAAAATAGTCATTAATACTAATGCCATAGCCTCTGTGTTAAGCTGCTTTAAAATCTTCTCTGCAACATTAGCTCACCACCTTTAAATTTAACCTCACACAGCTCAGAGGGTATGGGAAGAATAGAGATAAACTATTTGCCAAAATAAAACATGCATGGCTTCTAGCCCAATTTCCAATTCAGTCCTCACTCTCATCTGAAGCCTCACAAGACTACTCTTTACTGTCCTTGTTCCTTTCTCCATTCCAGCCTTCTGAGCTCTAACTAGAATCTCCTATGAAGTTGGACTTACAGGATTCCAAGTTTTCTTTAGCTGACATCTCCAAACCTTTCCAAACTCTTCTCACTAAACAGGTCCAAAGATATCTAAACCACATAATCAGGTATAGTCACACAATGACCCCAGTCTTGGTACCAATTTTCTGTAGTAATCACTTTCCTATAACTGGGAGGAAAAAAAAGTCACAATACTCACAATTTAAAGGAGGAGAGTTTGATTTTGATTTACACTTTAGTGTTGTAGAAACACCATGGAAGAACAGGATAGCAGAGAAAAATAGCTCACCCCATGGTGGCCAGGAAACACAGGGAGAAGGGAGGAGGCAAGAATGATATTACACCATTCCAAGTCACGCCTCCATGATCCACCCTTTCTAATCTCTGAAAATGAGATCTTTAGATCTAAACTAAAACTATGATAAATAATCTATTGCATCAAAATGTATACAAACACAGAGGAATAGGCTATACAAAGTAATGGACATTGAGACTAAATTAGAGAAGCTAAAGACTTTGAGTGACCAGTATCCCTAGTTCTGTGAGGAGATGCCGACCAAAGGAGTGATTGTAGTGAATGTAAAAAGGAAGAGACCTTGGGAGCAACAGTTCCCAGGCTCCTGGCATGCATGGTTAAATTTAGAGAGATCTGCATGACCACACTCAGTAGAATTAAAAGCAGTTTACTTTCAGAGGTGTTTGATTTGGCTGGTGTGTTACTTCTGCTTCTGATAACTTGCTTAGATTGGATTGACTATGTCCTGTAACAAACCATCCTGTTCCTTCTCAGTCCCTTGGCCAAAACTCCTACAGAAAAGTTTTTCTTCTACATCATTTTTCTACTGTCCTTAAGTTACAAATAAATAATCACAGAGGTTTCAGCTTGTACTGTTCCCCTGAAGCTTTCATATATGAAGATGCAGCCTCTCTAGGCTGCTCAGTGACTGAACTAAATCTTATCTCCAAGTAATCTTTACATCCTTTACACCGCCACTGTCACACACTGCAACATAGGTGGAAGTCTTGTTGCATGCAAACATTACATTGTTAAAGAAAGCTATAAACTTATGTGTCCTGAATGCAAGTTTAATTTCTTATTGAGCATGTGAGCCAGCAGAATATATGTAGTGGACACATGGGGACCCCTATTTACCATCTTGCCATGTTTCTAGGAATTTGTATATCCTATTTTTTTCTTGCACAGGTGATCCTTCACTCTTTGTTTTATGGGCACAAATTCTAATTATCTGATTATTCATGATAAAATATTTAATTGTAACACGAGTTAATAAATCAATATTGCTATTGTTTCTAAAATATTGACACTTAAATTTTTTTTCAGTGATCAAAAATGGCTACTTTTAAAGAATAAAAAGTAGTTCTTATCATCTAAGTTCATTTCATTTGACCCATATTGGAAATACAAATATTAAACAATGTGTTGATAGTTATGTAATCTATTCTAGTATTAAAATCATTAGGCTAAATTAAGTGAGTAAATCTGACATGAAGCTGATGATTATAAATACTTGTGTTGATTAGTATGAGATTAAAAAGAATACAAATTGAAAACATGATTTACTTCTCTCATTTAGCTTTATAAAATAAACACCTGCAATTTCCTTATTCTAAGAATACGAGCAGGGCACACAAATACATTAATTCTAATATGAAATAAAATAAAGATTTTCCTCACTTAGGACCCTATGCAAACTTAATATCTACTTATCAATAGACACTTCATTTGTTTAAACTGTGTGAGCTCCTTTCAGTTGCAAGCAGCAATTTAATGACTTACAAATCTGTTAAGACTAATAAAAACAATCAAAATACACTTACAAGAAGTTTCTATTTTCTGCATAACTTCCGTGCTTGTGATTCCCATTTGTGATATGTCAGCATGACTTGAATAAGAAGTGTGTAGCAGACTAGTAATGTTCTTTGTATGTCTATGGATGATTGACATGTAGGCCACAAATTAAGGAGAGAAAACCTACCCTGGATGTGGGTGGTACCAACAAATAGGCTTGTAAACTAGGAGGAATAAGTGGAATTAGAGACAGAGGGAGGAATATGGATGAGGAGAAAGACATTAGAAAAGAATCAAATAGTGTTATATACATACATCTACTCCCTAAGATGAATGTAAACTTCATGTATTGTAAACATGACCAGTGAAATCAAATTGTTAAAAAGGAAAGAAGAAGAAGGAAGTCTTCTTGAGAAAAGCACTGATCTTCACTATCACCTTTGGATCTTTGGATATTTGTATCCATTTCCTTCTAGCTCCCAGCATAGACTCTTTAGCCTTCCAATGCAGACACTTTGGTGAGACACACTCACCTGCACTGGATTCTGTAGTGAGCTCCAGGCCTTCGACCTTCAACTGGATGCTCAGGCTACCCAGAGCACAGGTGGCCATTTTTGCATTCTTAGACCTCTCATTCTACAGGTGGTCATATTAAGACTACCTAGTAAATCCTTTCTATAATCATATTTAATCATATATAATTACATCTTTATTAATTTCACAACACATTTTACTAGAAATATATATTAGCTATCTTGCTAACAATTATTTACCATTTACTCAAAAGTTTGCTTATACTTGACCATAGATATAATATAACTTGTAAATGAATTGAGGAAATGGAGCCATTATAAATTTGGGGGAATCTTTTAAGGATTTCTCCAGGGAACATTTTTGAGCTCTTCAGTAGAAAAGAAATAATTTCACTGGTGTTATAGGTATGACTTTTAGAAACTCTTCAATATATCATTTAGAGTTCAATAGCATATCCTATATATACATTATTTCCTTCCATTTTTTAATTTTCTTTGAGATACAATTCAGTATGGCTGGGTTTTTAACATGCAACTTAATACAGTAATAACCTTTATTAGTCACTTTCAATGACGTCTCCATTATTTGAAGTACCCATCTGTATAAGCTTTCTCACTGCTGAGGCACTATACACAACATCCACAAATTAAAGGAGAGGTTCAGTTTGTCTCATGGTTTCAGACATTCAATCCATGATTTGCTAACTCTAAGGTAGAAATATCATGGCAGAAAGGCATGGCAGTGCAAAATGCTTAGTTCATGGCAGCCAGAGAGGACAGAATAACAGAGATCCTGACTTCCTTAGGATTGTCTCCAGAAAATGTATATTGAAGAGGAAAATTAATATTAGATACCGTAACTCCACATGTCCTATATCACATATTTATTTTACATTTTCTATTCTTTTAAAAATCATACTCATAATATCCAATCTACTAATTCTTTGCAGACTCATTAACATTTTTTTAAATTTGAATTTAAAAATTGATTTAATTTGGTTCCAATATTCCTTAAGAGTGACTATGAGACGCCTATATCTAAATCATAATTTGAGTCCTATAAGAACTGTATTATTACACATTTGAGATTTATTAAGCTAATACTCTTCTCAAAATATTTTGAGAATTTTTATGATCACCTAAAATAATGTGTAATTGAAAATAAGTTGTATTTGAACAAATTTTATTTAACAGTTGCTATTGAACTCAGTCAAATTAATTGTCTATGATTATTTTTGAAAATTATTAGTGATGTTTTAATGTATGGTGAAGACTGCACTTAAAAATATTAAACATCAGTATTTTCTTAGAACGTATTCCTATTCATTACAGGTTTGAGTAATAATAAAATTCTAGTGTAAAAAAATTCTAGTGTATTTAAAAATTAATTTATCAGAAATTTTATTTTAATGTAGAACTATGAAAAAATTATTCATACATTTCCTCTTATTGTTCAAAACTTTGCTGCTATGCACAATACTGTGAAAGGACATTTTATTTATCCTAGATATGTATCACATGGCCTAGAGTTTTGACTATGGATAATGAGAATGTATTTATGACCCATGCAGGAAGATTACCTCAAGTGTAGTTTAGATTGCTGAGTTATTAAACATTACAGGAGCTTACCTAGAAGTACTCACATACAGATTCAGTTGACCAGCCAGAAACATCTCTTCAGAGAAGAAACATATTGTTTAGTATAGAAGATTCAAAAGTATATTGTTTGCAAATATAGCAGATCTGCTGAGGACAAAGTTATAACATCTTTATAGACAAAGTTAAAGTGAGTTGAAAAAATATGTAAAAAAGTGGAATACTAAAATGCTTGATTATAAACTGGACTTGGGTCAAAGAATACTATATTATGTGAAGTGAACTGTTACCTTAGAGCTCATGACTATATATTGACTGAGCTTAGTATCCTGGGAATCAAGTTTGATTATTGAATGTCAAAAAATAAATAGGGTGTATTACACTTAAGCTTCCTTTTTTCACATTTGAAGAAACATCTGTTAAACTATTCTTTGAGTCTAAATAGAAAATAAGTAATTCAGGTCAGGTATACATTTATTTGCAGCTGGCTAACTTTTTGAATGCCAAAGAGCCATATATTAAATTTATAGATGTCAAAGAAGGGGCCGGCATGCTTTTGTAAGGAAAGTGCTATTTGTACAACATATTGAAATTTATGGTAATAGATGTTCGTTTTTCTGAGACATTATTATGTCTAAGGAGGCATGATGCTTCTTCGCACATGGTTTCCAGTACAAAAGGATAAACATAAGCTTCAACGTGCAGCATATGATTTTAAATTTGCTGGTCAAATTCAATAAGAGGATTCATGACTTTACATTTGATCACATTAAAGATGAGTGCTATATTTCTGAAAAAGAAATCAGTTTTGCAACTTTCATAAAAATCTCTAGACTTTTTAATATGCTGGACATAATGCCTTATGAAGTATAATTTTAAAAATAAAGATTGAATGGATACAGATTATTTTTCAAGAAAAGCATTGGAATCTTGGATCTTTGGGTTGATGTTCTTTCTTATTTCAAGATAATAAAAAACTATCCTACATAGGATACAGCAGTCATGCTCAATATTTACCTGATTTGAAATTACCAGTATATGTCCATACAAAAGTCTGCAAACAATGGTTATTAATAATTTTCCAACACTTCCAGCAATAAAAAAATTTTTTATAGAATGAATTAACACACTCTGACATGGGTAGATGCTTACAGAAAAAGATGGAGATTAGTGGAAACTAGGATCAAAAATGAAAAGAATTATAAAGAGGCACTGTACTCTAGTGGGTAAAGTTGTTTCCCATGAGATTGTGATTTAGTATCTCTGAAGCTCCCACACTGGAATCAAGCAATTAAGTGATGGATGGTACATGATGGGAGCCAAGTTTCTCGTTATTGGAGTTGGAGGTTACAGATGAACAAGAGTAAAGCTAGAATGATTTATATGACACTTGATCAGTGGAGAGACAGCTGTATGGATTGATGCAGATCTTAATATTAATACAGACATATCTATATACAGCATATTATGTATAGTGTTATAGTATTGCTCGGTCAGATGAGAGGAACTAGAAGCAATAAACATTTTAGCCATGAGCACAACTAGAGCTCAGATCTTAATTTCTAATCTCATTTGCCAATGAAAAGAGCCATGGTTCCACAAACAAGTTATTGATTCTCAGACTAAGACAAGGGATATAAAAGATGAGCTTGGAGCATTTTATAGTGCTAGAAAATGAAGTTTTCACAAACCCACAATGACTATGTATGTCGAAGGGTCAGAGTTTGCAACAGAATGAGCCCCAAATTACCAAAACAGAAATGATTTAAGAAAAAAGTAAATCCAAACATACACAGCAATGCCTTGGTTCGTGACCATTTCTGTTCACAAACAATTTGGTTCACAAACAGAAGCAGTCAGCACAATTTTGCTTCCATTTGAGAACTCAGCATGGAGTGATAAAGGTGAAATTAGCCACCGTCCCCACTCTGACTCGTAGACCTGGCTTTCTCTAGTTGAGATTGTCGTCACAGACAGATCTTTGCACACTTGCTGGGAAGCTTTTCTGTGTGCTTTTTAGCACAGACAGTACTGTATGGTATGATTCAATCCAGCACGGTTCCAAAGAAAGTGCAGATGAAGATGACAAGAGCATGCAGAGCAATAATGAAGGTAACATGAAAGAGCAGAGCAAGAATGGTAAGAAGGTTTTGAAGAAAATAATCATCACCTTGAAGGAAGAAGATGTAGAAAAGCATAAGTGTGGTATTTGTGTGATTGATCCGGCCTCAGACTACAAGATGGCAGAGTTGGCAATCTTGGCTATTTTGAAGAATAAAGATGCCACCAAAAAGCTGATGTGGCACAAGGAGTAGTGATACTAACTGAGCAAAAGACACAAAAGCTGGAAGAGGTGGAAGAGCTTTTCTTAGTGTGGTTGAATCCGAAACACCTGGCAGGTGGCAGCATTAATGAAGCTATGACCTGTGAAAAACCCAGGAAATCGTACAGAAACCCCTTCTACAAGTGCAAAAGGTGATGACTTTAAGGCCAGTAGACAGTGGTATGACAGATTCTGCAAGAGAAGTGGCATCCACAGTGTGATAAGCTGTGGGGAGGCTTCCACTTCTGACAAGGGCTCTGCAGAAGCCTACGAGAAAGAATTCACAGAATTCATGAAGGCAGAAGGATATGGCACTGAACAAGTGCTCAGCTGCTATGAAACGGCTCTTCCGGAAGAGGTGGAATAGAACCTGTATCACACAAGAGGAAAAGGTACTGTTGGGGCACAAGCCCATGAGCAAAAGATGCGCCTTTTTGCTAGGTGGGAACACAAGTGCCAAACTGAAAATTAAGCCACTATCATCATACCACTCCCAGACCCATTGTGCATTAGAGGAACAGAATGTGAACAAGGCCAGGCTGCCTTCATGTGGAGCACCAGTGTGAAAGCTTGGAAAACAAGGCAACTGTTCATGGAATGGCTGCATGAGGTGTTGGCACCCACTGTTAAATATCTTTCTGACAACTAACAGTCTGAAAGGTGCCGTCTTCTGATGGACAATGCCCCAGTACACCCTGTATTGACATCATGAAGGTCAAGTTCTTCCCCACACGACACAACAGCTCTTCTGCAGCCCAGGGAGCAGCGAGGGGTCTGCAAGACCCCTCGCTGTGCTCAAGAAGCTGTACTCAAAGGCTCTGCTCACCAGGTGCCTTAATGTCCCTGAAGAGACATCCTTGACTCTGAAAGAGTTCTAGGAGAAACATTTCAGTGTCTCCACTGCATCAGCCTCATTGTCAAAGCCTGGGAAGGTGTCGCCTATCATACTTTAGACTCAGCCTGAAGGAAACCGTGGCCAGAATGTGTCACTGAAATTGACTTCAAAGGATCTGACACGCAGGTGGTGGAGGAGCTTGTGTCCGTGGGCAGGAGTGAGGGTCTGGACATTGATGGTGCGGGCACAGAGCGACTTGGCGAGGACCACAAGGAGGAGCTGAGGACGGAACTCACTGAACTCCGCGGTGAGCAGCAGAAGATGCCTGCTGAGGAGCGTCCACAGACGAAGAGGAAGACAGGAGGTTGGCAGTGATGTGAATAAATTCCACTACGGAAAAATGAAACCAGTGCCAGGATTTCTTTGAAAAGACCCCCCTAACAGAACTGGAACAGACAGAGTGTTGATTCTCATGAATGATAACATGGTCTCTTTTTTTCTAGGGTTATGCAGTGCAGGAATAAACATGTGACATTAGACAATTTTTTTTTTTCAAAATTGACACTGCAGCTAAGAGACAAAGAAGAGAGGACACCCCTGAAGGAGATCATTTGGATGACCTCATGGAGGGGGACTTTCCCTCCAGACAATCTCCTCCCCACCCACCTCCCTGACCTCCAGGCCAGAAGTTGCCTCAAGCAAAGGTAATGTTCTCTCTCTTTATTCTGTACTGTACTTTGTTTCATATTTAGGAGGTAAAAAAATTGCATATGGTTCAGAATGGGTTAACCTATTTACACTGAAACTTATGAAATAATTTGATTCTGTTCATGATCAATTTGGTTTGTGACCAGAATCATGGAATGAACTAAGTTTATGAACCAAGATCCCACTGTGTATAAGTCCCTAATACAAATGAGTAAATTAATGGATGCTGGAGAATAGACAAGTCGCTAATGCAGAAGAATTCCAAACAATTTATGTGACTACTTGCCCTTCCCTACTCCACAAGTACATTGTGCATATTGATTTCCTTCCAAACAGAACAGAAAAAAAAAAAAGAAAAACATTCCCTTATAGTGGGAAAAACTGACAAATGCTAGATTATTCCAAGATGAAGGTTAAAATTCACAGTGATAATTCATGCGGGTACTATGTGGCCTGGATAAGATGTGATAGGCATGGCCTTTCGAGTCTGTGATCTTCTCCAAAACCCATCACTCCGTACAAACATAAGACACACAGAAAGAAAACCCACTTCAGAGATTCTCCCAATCGCTACGTCATTTTTCCTCAAAACTGCTAAAGTCCTCAAAAACTAGAAAGATGTGGCGCAGTCTGAGGAGCTTAGGGAGCACTGCTTTTGTAGATTCTTTATGCCGCGGTATCACAGAAGTCCTGATTCAGAGACCAAATGACACTGTGTCTTTTCATCTAGACAATATCTGCACACAGCCTCCAAGGACACAGTAAATAGACTAAGAGGATTTTAACATATATACAGCCATTAGATACGATCTCAGTTCAAATTTTACCCCTCATAATTTAAAGCATGGCTTTCTTCTTCAGTTTCTATTAATCAGTGTTGAAATTAGCCCTCTCATAAAGTTATTTTGCAAACAAGTTCAGTAATGCATAATTGATTCTCTAGTGTGAAAAACTGAAAGGGTAAATAAGAACCAAAATGTATAATAGATATTGGGAAAGAGGAAGACAATGTTCAAATTGGAAGTTAAACAAGGGAGGAAGGAGAGGGAAAGGAAGGAAGAGGAAAAAGGAGAATAGAAGGAAAAAGTGGAAATGAATCTTCTGTAAATTAGGAGAGGAAGAAAGGTTGTAGGGGGTGGAGGGGATTGGAGGAAGAAAGAACAATTGAGATATATTATGTACAGGTACAATTTCCCTGTGATGAATATAATCATCATGTATATCTAAAGTGTACCAATGAAATTAAAAAAATAAAATAAAATCATGCATGGTTTAAATTGCTATATAAATATGCCCACAGATCTTTTATTGTTTCATTATTATTTTACATTAATTATTGGAAATAGCAGCTGCTAGCATCCTGACATTTCCTATATTTCCTCCAAGATAAAGTGACCCTGACTTCAGTTTTGTTTTTCTTTTTTTGCGGGGAGGTGGCACATATCTACAGACATCTGTAGGAATACTGGCAACGTTCTCCCTCGAGTGATTCCTCTTTCTTCACTAAGTACATTTCTATGAGTGCAATGAAGGGTGAAAATAAATAAATAATTTTGCCCTGTTCATTTCATTTTGAAAACTTTAAATTTTGCAAAATTCTTAATGATAAAAAAGTTTCCTTCACAAAATATGCATACTGTTAGCCTGAGAATTATTACAATTTCTGATATGCTATCATATACTGTATATCCAAATATCATTGGTACACATTAAAGTACTGTATTTAGTTTAAGGAAGAAATTATCTGTAAGATTTTACAAATCTCAAAAATTTCTTAATGCATATGCATGTACAGCTCATCAAAGCTGCCTGGGTGAAACAGAGTCTTCCTCTTTGTTGTACCATAGTACTGTTTGAGAATCTGTGGCCCTGAGCACTTGCCAGCTGACACTATCTTGATGTATGAATAAGGCATATGGAATTCCCCCCGCAGAAGAGATGTATGCCTGCAGGTTAACCTATAACCTAAGAGAAACTAAAACTGTGGGTAAAATGTAAACAATGGGCAAGAATTTATAGTGCATAGTATGATATAACCACAGCACATTCCTGTTTTTTCCCTCCTTAGCCTTACTTGTTTTACTTTGAAAAACTGAAAGTTCAGTGGCCAAAGGATGGTAATTATTTTCATCTATTATGGCATTTCTTAACTTTATCTATAATAAAAACATAACACCATACGTTTTGCTACATGCAGGTTTGTGTATTTGTATAAAAACTTTTAGCACAGTATATACCAAATCTGTAGGAAATTATGATGCATCAGTTAAAACTCAAGTAGAATAAAATATTTGCATTCTCTCTTCTTATCATGGAATTAAAATTTTTCAGATATGTACAAATTCAATCATAACAAATATATTTTTATGTAAGGACATTCAATAAATCTTAACAAAAAATTTAAAAGCTGGCTTGGTAGCTTACTCATTTAATCCCAGAACTAAGGAGGATGAGGCAGGAGGATCTGGAGCGTAAGCCTAGCCTATGCAAATTAGTGTTTTAGCAAGACCCTGTCTCAAAATACAAGTAAAACAAACAAACAAACAAACCAATTTGAGATGGTAATATAGCTTAGTGTGAAGATGCTAAGTTCAACCCTTGGCCAGTACCAAATAATTTCTTTTTAGATATAAAGTACAAATCCAGTATATCTCTATGGAAACCTCACAGACAGGTAGTTCTGTTTCTGTTCTTATATAGAGAGAACTATAGTAACTGAAATAAATACTCAAACATGTATATAATTACAAATTACATTTTAAAGAAAAATAAAAATTTCTAACAATTTTAGATTAAAATGAAAACTATTTACAATTGTTAAATTGTGATAATGTGTTATATTTATATAGTATGCAAATATTATATGCTTTACAATGCATATATATATGGTATATTTTCAAAAAGTAAGAGAAAATTGATTATGTCCTTACTAAGGCATGCAGTAGGTTTGTGTGTGTGTAATAGAAGACAGAATTCAAAAGATTTACTCCTGTGATTATCGTTCCCTACTTTTATAAACACTAAGGTAGATATTTACGTTGAGACTATAGATGAATTTAAGATTATATTCAATTTTCATACCAAATATTTTGTGATTAACATATCAGTAATCTTAGATCAAAAATATTAATATTATATTCATTACTTTCTGTAAATTTATTTGGTCATCAGGGATCATCAGGCATGATCAAATCATATGATTATGAATGTGCACAGACATTAGAATACATGCTTTAGTCACTGTAGACATAAATAACATTGTACCATTAAAATTGTAAAATTCAAAGGGAAATGCAATTCCTATGTAGAAATCTTGAAGAGCTTATATAAAATCATTCAAATATCATTAATAAAGCACTACATAATAAAGGAGTTTAGAAACCGTACTAAAGAGAGGATTTGCTTGGCAATTTATTTACAAACATTCCATTAAATCTCCAGCTGTGGCAAGGCACAAACCCCATTTGGCAAGCAAATTAAAATTTCTGATTAGTTTGTCATATCCAAAAAAGAAACTGTTATTATCAGTTTATTCAATTTTTTCATTAAATTTTATTATTAAAAATTTTAACATATTAAAATTAATTTATATATTACAGAATTCTGTTTTAGAGAATGGCGCATGTGCACTTCAAAAAGTATTCTTGTTTTATTTGATACTAAAGTGTATTTTGACTTTCTTCTGATTATGATTTACAAAGTAAATAATTTCCATCCTTTTACTTTTAAATTATTTGTGTCTTTGGATCTACATATTGAATCACATAGTTAGATCTTGGTTTTAATTTAATCTGATAGTTGCTGATGGTGGTACTTTTTCGTGTCTAAATATTACATTTAATATTCATATGATTGGATTCCTGTCTGCCATTTTACTTTTGATTTATGCCTTTTAGATTTTCATCTTTCTTCTAAGATTTCTCTTCAGCTTTAATTTTAAGAATATTTTCTTAGTGATTGTTCTATATGTTAGATAAATCTGAACATATTTCAAACAACTTTCAAATAAAACAGACTAAATTCTGCAAAGATACAGCAAATTATTGCAAGATAATTCTATTTTTACTCCTCTTTGTATCTTCATATGTTTTACCCTATTGTTGCAAACTCTACTTACTATCATTGTTTCCAGTAATGCTAGTTTTTAAATAAACAATAAAAAAGAAGAAAATATATTTTATATTTACCCAAATACTTAATGTTTCTGGGGTTACTTATTCCCTCTTGTACATTTGAATTGGAATCCGGTGCCTTTTCCCTTCATCCTTAATGATTTTTTTTTATTTGTATTAGGAAAAATCTAATAACTAGAAGATCTCTCTCTCTTTCTCTCTCTTTCCTCTTTATCTTTCTCTTTTGAAGGACACTTTCATTGCTTTTAAATATTGTCCGAACTCAGTTTTTAAACTGAATTCTCTCATGAATTTTCTCAAGAATGATTCTTTTTCCTAAATATTTATTTTTTCTTTCTCCATAGTCTTAGAATTACAGTATCTTTTCTTTTTACTTTGGCTCAGGTTCTGCCTGCTGTTCAGTGAGATGTCTTAGATATTTCTTCCTCAGTGCTAAATCCACCCTCTACTCAGGGGAAACTGCCATGCTTACTTTGCTCACAATAGTTCCCTCTACCTTGGTTGTGTTGCGCCTCCATCCCTTTTGATTCATCCAGACTCCCTGCGCTTTGATAAATTACACACCTGGTGACTGAATGCCTCACACAACAGAATCATATTAAATTGTCCAAACAGTCTCATTAAAGTTCCATCTATTTTGACAGACAATTGCATCTGAAAAGATAAATTTCCCTCACATTTGGTGACTTTTTCCAGGCCCATTTTCTATCACTCATTAACAGTGTGCGATCCTTATAAGCATGCCCTAGCATTTCCCCTAGTTCGTCAGGATGTATGTATGCCTATTGGATGTGTTGTGTCTGATACATTAAATGTAAGTGTAACACTGAAAAATTCTCCTTTGTCATTTTGGGGAGAAATGTGACTGAATATTGTGGTTGTTTTGGCCTCAGAATATGTGTTGTTTTCAATCTCTTTGGCCAATTTATCACTGGAGTAATGACATAACTCATGCAAATATCAGCTGGCCAATTTAAGGGGCTAGAGGATTCTTATTTCCTGGCATATCTATTATTAATACTCAAGGTACTTTAACAGCAGAAAGACTTTTTTTCTCTCTCTTTAAAGTAACTGCAGGGCATATTATGTTTGGAGGTTTCTGATTTAAAATTTAAGTGTGTGTTTTCTTATTGTTCATAAATTAGATATAAAGTATTGCCCTTAATTCCTCTTTTGTTTTCTTTTCAAGTGATACAATCTTACCTATAGACAAAGGAGACATGTTTAGTCAAAAAGGAGCAAAAATTTTACTTTACACTATTTCTAATTATAAAACAAACTGGAAATGAGACTTAAAGTAAAATTTGAATGCTTCATGGTAGACTTCATTCCTCTGGAGATTTTCACCAGAAGTTCATCTACTGAAAATATATTTTTCTAGGAGCTGGGGACTTAGCTCAGTGGTTAGAGTGCTTGCCTTGAAAGCGCAAGGCCCTGAGTTCAATCCCTGGCACCAAAAAAAAAAAAAAAAGAAAATATTTTTCTGTGAGTGAATGAAGGTAGAAGGAGTAGAAAGAGCAGTAGGAAAACAAAAAAAAAAATAAGGAAGATTGAGAGAAGAAAAAGATAAAAATCTAAGAATGTGAACTTTTATGCAAGAGTTTAAGAGTCTGACACATGAAACAGAAAGGAAGACAGACGGTAAACAAGAACGGGTTAAAGTTCCAAACTAACTTGTAATATTTACTAGTGACAGAGTTGTACCTTAATTTACTTGACTTACACTTGAGATGCTCGTCAACTGTTTTAACAACGACTCATATTATATGTACAAGACTTTTGAGGAATTATGAAATCAACGATATAAAATATATTCCTCCTATCATAGTAACACAACGTTTTCGTACTATAGTAAAAAATATGAAATGATAAAGTTTTCCTTAATCGATGCCTGAAAATCTTAATGGACGTTAGTTTTTATGATGTATCTATTTACTATGGTAAAATAATTATCCATGGACTATAAGGAATAGAAATTCAAGTGGAAGAGTTCTGAGAAGAGTATTAGGAAATTCTCTCTGCTCAAACCAGTGAATGCAATCTTTCTACTTTCCATCATGTTTGTTTAAAAAAAACCATAGGTCAATAAAAGAAATATGAGATCTTTTTCAAATTATACATTCATCTACATACATATCTCTGCTGCATTATCCTGTGTTATTCTCCTTGAAATCCTGAGGCTACTCTTGAAATATAGTTCGCGTTAATGAAGAATCTTGTGAGAAAAATTGAAGTATCCAGCCAACAACAAACTAACCTTCACATGCATTAGTAAGGTAATATCATAACCTCTAACCAGGACATGATCTTGCAGCTTTTCATAGCCAGGGAAAAAGTTTTAGAAATTAGCCAAAGTGGCCAAAAACAAAACAGAAAAATGTTAAACAATCATATTGAAAATTAGTCCATCATATTCCAAATTATGTAGCTGAAAATGCATAGATGAGCAAATACAAAATATGGATACATTCACTATTAGTTAATACACTGAAAATTACTATTGAAATATGTTTCTTTGTTTCGACTAGGAGTAATGCAAATGTTGCTATAAAGAGAAAAGTGAAACCACCATTATACAATACTGGTACAAATGCAAACATAAATATATTAGAAAATATTCTGCTAAAATCTACTGAAAGTTCACATATGGTTTGTATTAGTGATTTGCAAGGGAAAAGATTTAATACAGGACACATACATTTATAGGATTATGTTATAATACTCACCCAAAAAGTCAAATGCAGAAGACTGCTAGAGATCGAGGAATCCGGCCAGGGGCCTGGATCGTACTGCAAGTCCTCTAGGAGTCCATCCAGCCAGAACCCCAGAGCACACACAGTGTCTCATAAAGTCCCTGTCAGCGATCTGCACCAGAAAGGCCCAAAGGCCAGTGGTGGAAGCCAGGAAGTCTGCGCCAGCAGGGTGAAGGCTCTGTGCCAGAAGGCTGAGGGAGCTGCCCTGGAGCCGGAAAGCAAAGCTCAAGACAAAGGCGAAGACCAGAGCTCCCATTAGAGAACAGCAGCCATCCCTGGGCCCGAGTACCTGAGCTCCTCCTCTGACAGAAATAGCTGAGTTTGTAGGAGGAAAACCAGCTGCAACAAAGCTTCTCCCGGAAGTCAGCAACATCAATCTTCCCCTCCTGCTCTCCTTTTCTGGGTCTTCTAGCAACAATCCTCAGGTGGGTTTTCTATAACCAGAACCACCCTGACTCAGTCCAGCTGGGCGTTCCCACTCAGCTGACCTCCAGTTAATCCACCACGTGCTTCCGGAGCGGATGCTGGGTTCTGCTACAGTGCTTTGCATCATATTATTTCATTTATATGTTTCAGTAAGTTGCATATTACCTGGTGTGGGGAAATTTAGCATCTAAAGGAATTTAATTTTTCAAAATAAAAGTCTGCTTGAGGTAATAATTATCTTTTGAGGTGATAATTATTTTAAAAATTTTATTAAAATTAAATTTGCTGTTTATAAGTACTGTGTTTACTATTTGGACATTCTTTTCCACTTCCAGTTAAATTCATGGGATTATTCCCATGAATTCTAGAGTGCAATATAAACTACTATTTATGTTTCTCTGTTAGCTTCCTTTTAATCTAACAAATAACTGAGATAACACTAAATTTACAAAGACAAAAGTTGATTTTGGCTCACAGGTTTGAAGTTTTGAATTCATGATTTTTTGGTCCCCTGGCTTTTGGACTTGCAGTGAGGCGGCACGCTAAGACCGAAATGTGTGCACTGGAGCCAAAGAACTCATCTCTAGAACATCAGTTAAAAAAAAATGGAGGAAGAAAAAGAAAAAACAGGTTTTTTTCTGACAAGTGGTCTCATAATCTGCTTCAAGGCCACACCCTCTTGTTGTAAAAGACCAACCACCTGCCAAAAGTGCTGCTTTGGGAACCTACCCTTTAACCCATGGCCTTTGGGAAACTTCCCAGATCTAAATTATATTTTGCCCTCCTCCTCCAAAGGTCTGCATCTATCTCACAATTCAAAATGGATTCCTTCCATCCTCGGAATCCCAATCTTAAGTGTTCTAGCATTACTCAAAAATCAAAGTTCACAATTTCTTAACAGGCTCAAGGCAAACTCAGTATGAGCTGCTGCAGAAACCATAATGAAAGTTTTATATTTCCAAGAGGCAGAGTTGCAAACATTTCTATGCCGAAAGACGAGAACAGGAGGACATAAAGGAATCGACCAAAACCCAGACCAAAACCCCATATAGCAAATTTAAGTCCTACATACTGGCCTACACTCTGATAAAATATCGGCTGCCAAGGTCTTGGGAAGCCTCAGCCATATTCCTTTGCTATTTGCAGCCCAGGTGGCCATCATCTCAGGCTGGCTTTCATGCTGCCTATAGCTTCCTTTGGCAAGTATTCCTCATTCGTTGCATCTCTACTTTCACAGGCTTTCCATTATAGGTTTGGCTTCATTCTGTCAGTTTCAAATATTGCATTGTCAGGGGCTGTTCGCAAGGACTCCAACAATACGATGTAATACACTGCCTTATCTCTCAAGCTTTCCTTTGAAATATTGGTGAAAACCACCAGAAACCCATAACACTTTCAATCTTTATACCTACGAAACTAGTATTACATGGATAGTGCTAAAATTGACCTCCAACATGAAGTAGAGTGGAGACTGCTTGAACCCCCACTGTAGCAGCTTCCAAGAGTTTAGGTATTTCTAGGTAAGCAAGGTACAAGAGGATTTCTTCTCAAATGAAAATCTTTGAAACAAGTTTTCATATTTACATGGTTGAGCCTGCAATCTTTGATGTTTTGCTTATTCCTGAGGGAACTTCAAAACATGTTCCAATTGCTATTTGTGAAGCATTTGCCTTACTTTTACAGGGGATCATCACCGTGCCTCCCTTGTTAGCAAAATTAAAAGAGCTCCCGTCCTGGCCAAACTGCAGGTTTTTCTAATCTTTGTGTTATGCAACCCCTTCATTCAGGATTTTCCTTGTAAATTTGCCTAATATATCCAGTAATACCCAGGTTCCTGTCTGAATCCTACACTACCTTGAAACATCTTCTAAGTTAACTACTCTATTACCCTTAAACTTAGCCCCCAGCAAAGTTTTAGGGCAAGGACAAAATGCAACCGCATTCTTTGCCAGGGTGTAAAATGTGTAGCCTTTAGTCCAATTTCCAATGGAGTCCTCAATTTCATAGGAAACCTCCTGAGTATATCATTTACTGTCCACATTTCTATCAGCATTCTGGTCTTCTAAGCCTTCACAAAAATAGTCCATTAAACTCCAACTGTAGCATTCTAGGCTTTCTCTAGCCCGCTCCTTTATGCTTTTCAAAACTCCTCCAGTAACTTCATTTCAAATCTTTCTCCACTTCATATCAGGTACAACAACAACTGACCCACTTATTGGCACCACTTTCTGTGTTAATCAGCTTTCCATCATTGTAACAAATGTATCATCAATTTGTAAAGAGAAAGAGATTATTCTGACTCACAGTTTTTGGCATCCATAGTCTGTGATTGATCCCTTTGCCTCTGAGCCCGTAGCAAGGCTAGACATCATGGCAGACGTGTGTAAAAGCAGAATTGCTCACCACATGATTGAATCCTGCAAGAGAAGAAGAGGAAGCGAAAAAGAGCGTCATCCTATATCATCCTGTGAGCCTTCAGTGGCCTGAAGGCCTTGCACTAGGCCCCACTTCTTCTCAGTTCCACTCTGGGGAGGAAGCCTTTAATCCACAGGCCTTCGCATCTAAACTCTACAGTTTCCTTCCCTCATATGATCAGTAGTTTAGTTAGAAGAAAGAGAAAATAAACATTAGTTTGGTGAGTACTCTTCTGTGGGAAACATAAAATGCTATGGGTGCTGAGGACCATGCAGTCACTTTTGAAGTTAGAGAATCATTCCTAAGAAAAGTATCTCTAAGCAAAACCAGAAATTAACCACATTAGTGGAAGGAAGGAAGTTCAGGTGGAGAATAAATCAGATAATTTTTCAGGCAAAAGGGCAGCAATTGAGATGATGTAGATGTATGAGGAAAGCCTAATATATTCAGTGACCTAAATTTAGCCAAGAGTATCATGTCAGGATATGCACAGAGGTGCACCAAGAGAATCAGGATGATGAAGGTTCTTGTAAATCACACAAAGGCAATTCAGACTGAATTCTGAAGGCATTTCATTATAAAGTGAATAATATGTAATCCTAATTGAAACATTTGAATTGATGATGCAATGTTGAAAGGTTAAGTGAAAAGTAGGAAGACAGAAGAGAGCAACTGAGAAAGTGAGGAAAAATCAAGTACCACTGAAGTGTGGCTACTGCATCAACATGTTGTGTATTTTTAGGCAGTCATCATGAATGATAGAATATTTCTCAGTGTTTTTATTAATTAATGTATCTTTTTTATATGATCATAACCATTTCGACTAATTTTTGATCTTTAGTAGTTTGTTTAAAATATTTTAGTGTTATGCTGTTTTCTTAAAAAACCTTTGAATGTTTTTCTTTCTTTAAAAATTACATATTGTATTTGAATGCCCATAAATAATAATTTTGAAGTGTCCACAAAAACATTTGGTCCTATTATCTTTCATTCCCTAAATTTGCCCACTGATCATATGCTTTCTCTCTTTAACTGCCAGTATAGTACTCTACACATATCAGTTGCCTATTTTTTTCATATAAAATGAGAGCATTGTTACAGTAGCATCGGAATATCCAATACTTAAATTTGATATAAGAAAGAGCAACAAAGCTGTGGGGAATTTCCACTGAATGAAGAAAGTTTGCTTGAAAATGAAGCTGACAAAGAAGAATGCAGAAACAAGAAGTGGAGATTGAGGGATACAGCTAGACCGAGATTTAGTCACCCCAGTCAGCATGAGCCCCTGAGTTCAGCTACCTAGCAAGCCAGTTCCAATTATTTCCTTAGTGGTAACGTAAACTAGTACTGTCTTTGATTCTGAAGTAATTTATATGACATTTCTTTCACCATCAGATCAAACTGTATAAATAAATAAAATTCTTTAACACATTCTAATATTTGATAAATTCAGTTTAGCCAAATAGTCCTTTTAATTTTTTACCTTTACTTATTCAAGCTATGTTTCACCTGCATCCCTTGAACTTCTCCAGTGACTTTATTTTTCATGGTAATCTGAACAGTTAGATCATTTGAATAAATGTCAAACAATAATAATCACTTTGATATTTATTTTAGTTGATTTCTTTTTGCTTCAGGAGTGGATTATTAGCTATATAAGATTAAGTCACAAGGGAAAATTGAAAAAAAAAAACACTTTACTAAGAATGGTAAATCATTGTAAAATCTTTTTCTTAGCAAATTCAATTCAATACAGTTTTTGTACAAGCACAGTAAGAGCACATGACATTAGAGATGACAGAGCACCTACATCATTAGTATCCCTCATGGAAAATTATCATTGAGATGTGGCAGACAGGATACTGATAAACAATATTAATATTCTTTTTATGGTGTTATTAACTGAAAGCATAAAGTCATTTTTAACTTTGGAAATTTGAAAAGGAATAATATTAAGGCATATATTAGATATACACTCTCAGTATAAATACATTTATAACTAAAGCAAATTAAAGAGAAAGAAACATAAAAAGTTTTACTTGGATTTTTAATCAACAATTTAAAAACAAGCAAAAATATTGTACTGTATCGTGGTGGAATTCTGCATATGCTTACAATTAAAAGTAATACCTAGACCAAATACCTGTGCCCTTGTATGTCTTCATCAGAGAGTATTTTAGGGTTAAATTTTGTTCCTTTCCATAAGAAGCACGTTCAGTACCTACTATACCTTAAATTCTGGAAATAGAAGCATGTTTCCCCTTAGCTTGTAGGGCTTACGGAAAATTATCAGACACAATACAGAAGTTTGAAACAGAGATACAGGAGGAGTGGTGAGGCAGAACCTTCAGCTCTCCCAGGGGACAGATCAACGGACACATGTTTAATCCCAGCACCTGGGTGGCTGAGTCAGGTCAACTGGTGTGAGTTTGAGGTCAGTCACGACTACACAGTGAGTTCAAGGCCAGCCTGAGCTGCATAGTGAGACTGTCTCAAACAAAAACAAAAACAAAAACAAGAGGGGGGAAAGAGAAAGAGAGAGAGTGAGGAAGAGAGAATTTCTAGAAGATTATCAATAGTGAGATCAGGAGAGGAGCTTTCCCAATACAGAGGTTCTGAGATTATAATCTGTTGGTGCCTACCAGGTGACCCCAGGGATCACTCAGCCTGATGGTGCACTTTTTCTAACCCAAATATTTTGCATGCAGGGAGGAAGAACAAGGGGCACAACTATAAAATTCTAATTCTGCCTGAGCCAGTGTCTCACACATGGTCATGATTTTTTCCTGACCCAGCCAATATCTGCCTTTCAAGTGGTTTTCTACAGTGTATATGTTAGAGGTTGGAATCCGCTTCCTCCTTTTCCTCCTGACGTACTCAGTGGATTAAAAGCCCAGAGCCAGCATGCCACTTCAGTTTGCTATTTTACCAAAACTTTACTCTCTGTATGATAATTATGACTGATTTTTAAAAAATGCAAATAAATGCATTTTAAAATTCTTTTGTTGTGGCTATTTAGCTTTACCGCATCATAAGCAAAGAGTATAGCCTATGGATATGTTTATATGTTTTTTCCACTTTTTAAATTTATTGATATTTTTCCTAGAAAAAATAGTCAATTTTTCAAATGTCGGTAAATGTAATACACATATAAAATAATGTGTTTAACTAATTTTATGTATTTCCATATGAATATATTCTCCCTCACTTTCATTGCTTTTTGTTATATAAAACTCATTCTTGTTAATTTTGCTGTTCAAATCTATACTTCACATATAGTGATTTTTTTAAAAAGTTTCAATTTATTTTGACAAAAAACAAATAAAACATATTTTCTCTTTCTTCTTACATTCTGCTACACTGATTGAAAATATTTAAATAGATCACAAAACAGACAAGTGGAGTATTTGCATAAATATTTTTGGTTTCTTTATCATGTGATTAATACTGTGCAGAAGTAGAAATATTCGCATTAGATCTGAAGAACGGTAGTAAATAAGAGAGGATGTTAAGTAGACTTTCTAGGGAGAACAAATGAGGACAATAAAAGTAAGGAAAAAGACCAAGATTTTTGGTGCCATTTTCTTTTTCTGTTTTTTTTTTTTTTTCTGTTAGTAGCAGAAACTCAAACTAAACTGATGCTGTAAGAAATGCTTATTTCTCATACAGCAAAATTATTGTTAAGGTGAGTTTTGGCGATGAACTTGTAGTGTATTAGCACTATTTTTATAAATTCATATCTTCTTTCTATATCGAGACAGTTTTTCTCATACATTCTACCAGCAAAAGGACTATTTGGAGCACCTCAAACGTAACATCCCTTCTCAGTTGTTTATTACAAGAGTGAGGGAAAACTCACAGCTATCTCCAGTAAACCCACCCTTGAAGCCTTTAGCCTAAATTGAATCACGTATGCATTTTTAAACAAATCATAACACTTACTTGACAATCTTTAGAACAATAAACCTTGGCCTTTCAGGTAAGGTCGTTTCTTCAAATTGCTACTTGTTGTTGCTCAGTAGCATAAAATGAATGGAATTTGGAAAGTTAACTACAGTGCCAAGTATAGTGCATTCTGGGAATTTTAAGTAGATGTTTTTGAGTAGAACAAAATAAATGTAAATGTATTATCTCATTGAATTTTCTTTTTAGATGTATTAAGTATATTTATGCTATTATAGGTAAATGTATTATTCTTGACCTAATACATGTTATTAAAATATGTAGGGTCATTTACTTATAAAAAGTCATGTTGCTATGTTAAAAAAGCAATTCTGAAGTGTCATCATCCATTTTTTGTTTCTATAACTCAATACCACAAACTGAGTAATTTATTTATTGTGGAGGATTTGTGTGTGTGTGTGTGAAGATATTTATTTATTTATTTATTTATTTATTTATTTATTTATTTATTTATTTTTGTGGTGCTGGGGATCGAACTCAGGGCCTTGTGCTTGCAAGGCAAGCACTCTAATCACTGAGCTAAATCCCCAGCCCCGTGTAGAAGATTTTTAGATCATGATTCTGGTAGGAATTAAGAGCGGCTAGTGTTGGTACCCACTCATCTGGTAAGGGCCTCCTTGATGACAGAGTTGCTGTGCAGAGTCCTGAGGTGATGCAGAACATCACATGACAAGGGCGTTTATAACAAAGTCACTCTTACTATGAACCAGGAATCCACAAGTGAATTAATCTACTCATGAGAGCTTCAACACCTTCCTCAAAACTTATCTATAAAATTCCACTAACGTATGACTTTGGGTGCTCAGTTTATAATAAAATTTGGGGGTCTCTTTAAAAACATGGCAATAAAAAAATATTTCTTACATTACATTTTAAGATAGTACAGTATTTTGAGACTTGGGGGTACTATTGTCATGTACTTCTTAAAGTTCAATCAGTGATACTTTTGATTTTTGTTTAGACAAAACTAGTTTTTCTTTAATGCATAGGCATGTGTGACAACTTGTAGAAGCAACTCATCCCCTTCTTTGAGAAAAGTAAACTAACGACAAAAAAATTGAGTTGCTTGGTTAAATTCCTGATTTTTGTCTTGATTAAATTTTGCATTATATATTAGAAAAATGACATTGTATTTTGCATGATATATTCACTCTCATACTTCTTTGGCAACCACATTTATTAAACGCTAGCTAATACTGGTAGTGGACAAAATGTGACTACATTGTGTTACTCAGAAAAGTAGCTTCTAGCCACTTGGCTATTGAAAATGCAAGTTGGTAAGTGAAATTGAGGTACAGAATATTTAATATTATTTATATGCATTTAAGTAATGTAAATATAAAGAGATGAGTGTGTCACGTGTCTGCCATATAAAACCAACAGAGCCTTAGGTGGGAGAGCAGAAGTTTTCAATGCATGCCAAGTAGCGTACACTCAAGAAAATCTAATTACTGATATATTGTGAATTGTGCATATAATAATATAAATGATCTACATGTTATGGAGAAAGTTACAAGATTTACAGCAATGGAAAAGAGAATTATAGTTTGTTTTTATTATAGGTTATATGTTTTCTGAACATAACACAAATGTAACATCATGAAATTATATGTTACAATAACAAAGTATAATCAGCAATACTGAATCAATCCACAGTGCTTGCTACAGATACATAAAATGCCATCTGCTTAATTTTTTAAAATATAGTTACTGTTTTTAAAATATATTTCTACTTTTTTCATGCATTATGCATTTTATAATATTAGACTGGTAGCTACATCACATACAATAAGGGTAATAATGCATACTACGTTAGAAATAAGATATCAATCTATCACAGTATATTTAGGCCGGTCTTCAGTTGTTTGCTGGGAGTAGTTAAATTAGTGCTAATTTAATCATATTTTTAATGATCTCACAAACATTAACATATTCATTTTTAAAGTACATATTATATTTTATTTCCTAAGGACAAATCATATTTGCATTCTAAATGCTGATCACATGGCAGATTCATAGCATCTATTCATTTAATTTTGCTTGGTAGTGCCTAACTTACCACATTTTTACCATATAATGTTGTGACCATTCCTTTGTAAATATGAGGACTCTTAAGAAATAGTGAAGGATTAAAAATTCAAAAGATATCTGCCAAACAGAATTATTAACTGAGAGTAGAATCCTGCATATTTTTAGAGGAACTACTCTGTTTTCCATTGAGTCAGGGCTAATTTAGGAGAACTTGGCCAGAGTCTGCTCAGGACCATCCTTATATTGTTCTCATTTTACTCTTTCATAATATCTAAATATCACCCAGAAATGCATTGTTAACTCTATTATAGTTACTATATTTAGTAATTTATCAGAGTTGTATTGAAAAGTGATGGAAACATAACTACATTTTCATATTTTTATCTTCATAATCAGACATGAAAATCTACTTAAAAGTCATAGTTTCTATAAAAGAATACTATGTAAATATTAAAAATAGTTATAAGTAGGTAATGTAGTAGTGATCTGTTAGGTTTTCATTGATGTGACAAAATTCCTGAAATAATGTACAAAGTAGAAAAGTTGATTTTAGCTCATGATTTCAGTGTTCACTCTGTGGTCAGGTGGCTCACTTGCTTTTGAGCCTATGGCGAGGAAAAAACACCATGGTGGGGAGTGTGGGTGGAACAACATCTCTAACTTTGTGGTTCTGGAAAGCAAAGAAAGAGGGCAGAAGGTGTGAGGTTCCCAGATTTCCTGCAAGCACGTGGCCCCAGTAACCTAACTTCCTTCCACTGAGCCCGCTTCTTAAACATCCTGCAGCCTCCCGGTAGTTCCACAGCTTGTGACCAAGGCTTCGACCCATGAGCCTATGGGGGACATCCCAGGACCAAACTACAGGAACTGAGAACTTATGAGTAAAGATAGTTGTTTCTTTGATGGCTCCTTCTTTCACTTGACTAAACTAGGTTCATTTCTTCCTGACTACTCAACACCAGTCCAGCTAACTTGGTGCATTCACTTTAGAAATTTGTAATTTTTTTCTTTGCCTTTTTGAAATCATGAATACCTTCTTCTATTTTTTTGGTCAGTTTTTGAATCCAGGAAAAGCATTTTTCAAGGACTTTGGCATGACATCTTTGAAATATAAACACTAAATATAGACACCAAAAAGCCTGCATCTTTGTCTCTGTATGATGGTAGGAGCCTAAATTTGAGGGGTACCAAGTAGCAAATACAGATGGCATAATCACAGAGAAAAATATTTGATGACTTACGATCTTCTGACAGATGACATTGATCAAACTCTTTTCCAATATAATCCAGAACGTTTCCACTAGTTCTCCATGTTTAAAACTCTCCAGTCTTGTTTCAGTGAAGTTGAGTTCAGTCAGTTCCTTATTATTGTCTTGAACAAAATCCTATCTTTTTAAAATTTTAATTCAGCTTTAACTTGATATTTAACTTGAGAGTATGTCTTATGTTTTCCATGATACATTCCCCTTTTAATTCTTCACTTTTAAAATGTGTAAGGTATATTATTCATGAAGAGATAGTGATATAGCATGTCCAGTGGCGTATCTTCCTAGGTAAAGTATTTTATAGTGCTAGAGACAGTATATTTTGTTGTACATATTTAATATTATATGTACTAATGTTCTTACATTTTAAATCTGCTTTACCAAACTGTCACAAATTACAGTCTTAGAGCAACGTATATTTCTATCTCACAATTCTGTACAGTAAAACTTCTGAGTAGACTTGTTCGGCTTCTCAAAGTCTCACTTATCGTACTTGTGGAACTAATTATCAGATTGTGTGTGGAAGAATTTGCTCCCAATTCATCAGATTTGGGGTTCAAGCCTGAGCTTTACAGTTCTGCTCTCATTGGCTGGCTGGCTGTCAGCAACAATCACCTTTGCTTGCAGACACTGTCCAGATTCCATTTCAGAACCACTAACAACACAGCACATTCTGTTCTTGTCTCTCTGATCTCTCCTTGTTCACTTTCTTTCTTCTGTAACTATGACTCATTTTTTTTTTATTTTAATGGGGGGGATTACTGGAAATGACACTCAAGGCCTTTGCATTGGGCTAAGTCTCTATTCTTTTACATTTTTCTGTTATTTTAAGATAGTCTCACTAAGTTGTTAAATCGCTCAGCCTGGGCTTGAAGTCATTTTTTTGTACCTCAGGCTCCCAAATGGATTGCATTATAGACATGTGCCACCACACCGAGCTCATTCTACTTCTAAAAACTCAAATACCAAGCCCATCTGAATAACCCTGGATATTCTCCCCATCTTAAATTCACCTGGTTAGGAGCTGGGGCTGTAACTCAGTGGTAGAGCGCTTGGCTAGCACGGATGAGGTTCTGCGTTTGATCCCAGGTGCCACACATATGCCAATATGCATGCACATGAACACACACATACACACATACACACACAATCACCTAGTCAGTAACATTAATTCCATCTGCAAAATACATTAGTATTAGCTTCATTAGAATTATGTTGAATAAATAGGGAATAAGAATATTGAAAAGAGGACTTTTGTTGCTGACTACAACTTCTCATATTTATTCCCAAGAGGGAGAAATATTACATAATTTATATTCATCATTGACAAGAGCTTATTGATTTGCAAGCTAAAACACAAATATAATAATCACTATTTTATCAAAAACATTATTTCTTGACAACTACAGGAACAAAAGTCAGGTTAGTATACTCCCACTTGGCACCACAGTATTTGACTACATAGTAGTACTTAATAATCATTATATACATATATATATATTTCTGTGGTTTGATTTATGATGTTGAGGG
Source organism: Hystrix cristata (assembly GCA_004026905.1). NCBI lineage: Eukaryota > Metazoa > Chordata > Mammalia > Rodentia > Hystricidae > Hystrix > Hystrix cristata. The sequence goes on along the minus strand of PVJO010001467.1, from coordinate 41,297 downwards.
CAACTCTATATACGGCTCTCTGCTAGATTCTAGAGCTAACTACTGTACATCTTCTTTCCACTAAGCACAGAGAAGAATTATCTAAATTATAATTTTAAATGAACATGTTTTATTGAATGCAGGAACAGTGATTTGTTGCGGATGACTTTATGCCTGCATTCTATGATTCGGGCTTTATAGTTTGCCATTTTCCTGTTTTCCTCAAATAGTATCTAACTGTTCACAAATGATAGCACTAGTTTTAACTATATGGTCAAGCTATGAATTCTCTCATAGATATACATATAGATATAGACAGATATAGATAAAGATTTGAATTCTGAGAAATCATTAGATTTCTCCTCTATATATCCACATTATTAAAAATGTGAGTTTTTCAAAAATAGTACATGTTTAACCTTTGTCAATAACAATTCATCATATACTTGAAGTTTTCTAAGTACACCTTAAGGGTTTCTACCACATACACCTCAAGGGTTTCTACCACATACACCTCAAAACAGTAACTATGTAAAGCGACAGATTGTATTAAACACGGCACAATACAGTGGGTTGTTTAGGCTTATGATTCTAGAAGAGTGGAATCTTTGGAAGTTGATTATGTACATCAAAGGGGATTATCTTATCCTAAGCACGTATGAGGGATTTTTTTATCTCTTTTTTTGATACTTCCAATAATGTACATGTAGCTTATTTCAAACAAAAAAAGATTATATTACCCTTAATACATGAGATTACTTTCAAAGTTACCATTAATACAAAATAAAAGAAACACTATCATAACATTTTAATAAGCATTAAATTCTAGGTTAGAATATACCCTGTATTCTGAGTTTGATATTATATAAGACAAGTAGTATTTTCTGTGATAGTTGCTTATTACTGCAATTATTATAAACACAGGTTAGATTAACTTTAAAACTAAACAATATGGAATATGTAGTAACTGTGGACTGGATTTCTCTTTTTAGTATAAGCATCATTTATTTATGGCCTTGGATAGATGAGAGAGAACTTAGTTCTGGTATTGAAACCATGCCAATATATTGAAAATAAAATCCAAGAACTAATGCTTGGGAACAAATTACATTCCACGTTGAAAGTAAGACTTCAAGGTGTGCCAACAGACCTCTGAGACGCATATTATTCAAGTGTGCAGAATGACTTCTTCATGAGGATTATTAAAGATATGAATACTAAATTGGCCAGGCTACATCAGATGAATCGTATGTTACCTCAGAAGTAGACACTTTAGTTTCATGAGTCATTGACTTGGAAAACTGTCTTGAGGGTATTAAGCAAGAGGAAAAGAAAAAGAAGAAAAGCATGATAAAAAAATAGAATATCTATCACAAACTGTGTCAGTAGGGATGAAAAAATATCATGATGCATGGAATTGTAGGAAGAGAGAACCCAATTTATCTGGAGAAACTTCTTACACCTGGTGCTTTTTTGACACAAAAATTGCCATAACAACATTTTCTCACTGAGTTAAGATCCTAGCTTAAATGAAAGATTGCAGGGATCAAGCACAAGACGTGCAAGAATTTTATGTGGATGTACAAATATTTTAAAGTTAAGTTATATCCTTCTTACATAAAGTTATTTATCAATTGCATGATAAATTTAGTTTTTCAATTATAAAATATCAAAGAAATATTTAACTACATATCATTTAATCAATAGAAGTCATATTAAGTAATAAAATAACTATGGAGTTTAGAAAGTTTCTATAAATTTAGAACAAGTGTTCTGTGACTCTAAAATAAAAAAATATAAAAATCATGCTAAGAATACATTTTAGCTCCTGCCATATTACAAATACACACCAAATAGAAAAAATACGTAATATATATGATTTTCAGATTATTTTTGATGCATGAACACAGAAAGGATCACAAAACAAGATTATCTTGTTTTGTGATGCGAGGAAAGCCTGATGCTAAAATTCAGAGTCAAAACATAAAATAGAGAACATTGAGTCGGCCTGATTTTATTGGTGTTTCATTACATGTATCTTGAGAAAAAAATAAGGAAAATTTTAAGCCAGATCAAAGGAATCCCAATTTAAAACAAATTGAGCAACAAATTCGGATATGAATTAAGAAATTCTCTGATAAAAGGTTTATTTTTTTCCTAATGGGTTAAATTGAAACAGAATTATGCTAAGAGAAGATAAAGATAACATGAGTATAATAATACTGTGTTACTTTTTGTGTGTTGTGAAGAGACTACATATAATTATCTCAGGTAAAATTCTATTTTCAACTAATCTGTAGGTGATTCAAAAGAATTGAGCATTTAAAATTATGCCTTTTTTATTTAAGTGCAAGCATAAAGTTAAATAAATTTGTAAAGCTATCAACACTGCCTTTTCTGTTATTGTGTAATCACGGGTACCTCATTTGCCAAGGGTAAATCTCAATCCAGTAATCCAGTGTTTCAAAAAACATATGCAGTTTGAGAAAGAAAATTAAAAATTAAAAAAGCAAATTGCTAATTTCTATAATTTATCTTTTTATACAAGATTACAGTCAGCAATCCTAATCATTGAGAATAAGATTAGGAAGATTATCATGTTGCTAATTATTAGAACAATATCATCTTCCAGGAATGAACTCAGCAGGAGTCTCAGCACAGATTGATGAAAGCAAAACAATACTTGGCTGGAGAAAAAAAATTAAATATGCTGCTTAGAATGTTGTCATCATACATGAGCCTACGAAAATGAGAATGCGAAATGTTAATTTGTTAAAAATGTTTTAGACACTGGGAATGAAAGAGATAAAATACGATAAATGAATACATTTTATGTGCATTGAAGTGCCAAAGAAGGTAAATCATGAAGACCTTAATCACCATCAGGTATTAGGGAAAATCCCCTAGAAGAATTCAGATGCCTGAGTGGCTTCTTCAAATGTGAGAAGTAGGTAGGTAAGGTAATTCTTGAGACAGAGTTACTGCTAGACCAAAGGGCAAGTAAAGATAAATGAAAATGTAAGACTTTTTGAGGACATTGCTTGCAACTTGGTGATTTGAGAAGTGAAATATGTGGAACAATTGAGGGATATATTTCAGATAAAAACAAGAGAGAAATATATTTACTTTTTAGACTCCATATGGTTGGCAACTTTATTTTTTAAACTAAAGAGATTAAGTGTAATGCTAAAAGACTTAAAAACGTGAAGCTATTGAAGGAGATAATATTCCATGATTAGAATTTTTTATGGAGTACTCAGACAGAATTTTGAGCATCATTTTCAGTGAATTATGCAAGAAAATCCACAGAATTAGGAAAGAGGATAATTGATGTTTATTTGTATAAAATATGAGTGAAAAGTACTAATTTCTCTGGCATATCTATGTGGTTTCTATTGGTTAATTTTTATTTAAACACTTATTTGTAATGTTATTTTTTAAATAAAAAGATGTGCAATTGTCATAAAAATACTTTTATTTCTCAGAGGTTAACTATCATGCTAAATGTATCAAGCATTTCACAAATATCACATATTTCTTTTTCTTTACACAAAAATGTAAGCCATTTTAAAATGACAGTATTGACTATAAGTTTTTTGGTGATAGCTTTCAGAATTGCAGTAACTTATCAGGACTTGACCAGACGAACTCACCTAATCGCTGTCTCTTCAAGACATACTGTATTACAAAATGTAATCTATATTATGGAAAGAGAAGTTGAAGATTTGAAAATCAAGGCGATCATTGATCTAACAAGACATCACAGAAATTTGGAGAAGGAAGACAATTAACTATGGGTGCCTTAGTGTAGATGATAAGAAGTAATTGCTTGGTATTGGTTAGTCTATATTTTCTACATAAAGGGATTTATACTAACCAAGAAATACATTCAAACAAAAATTAAGTATTGGAATAATCATGAACTGGGCAGCAGAAATAACTGAATTTCATCATGTCTAAGAATTTCTGGATCACTGTTGAATATTAACTCTGCTTTTTCTAGAGATACTCAGTAATGTGGATATTGAAAGAGACTATCATATTGCTGTACATATTGAAGTTGTTTAAAGGAAAATTACAGAATCGGTGAAAAAGAAGCAATGCTGCATTTCAAGCAATATTCCTCAGTGTTATCAAAATATTTCAGGACTAAATTAATGAATCTGCTGCCTATGGCTTACTTGTAAGACTAATAACATATATACTGGTCTTTCTTGGAAATTAGAAAAAAAAAAGTAGTCAATAAGCTAGATCTTGTCAACATGGCTTTTACACCACTGAATAAATAATATGCACAATAATGCTTTGGTATAATGTTCGATCACATGCCTTAGCTGATTTAGAAGTACCAGAATTGCACATTTGGATATTTAAATTCATTTAGATCTCTTTTAAATGACAAAGATTTTAATAAAACTTGGTAATAATTTCAGATTGCTTCAAGCCAGAAAAGGTAATAGTCTATTTACTTGAGAATGCTGATATGTTTAGCATGTATAACTTTATATAATTTAATTAACTAGTCTTTGGTAAATTAACTGTTCCATTATATTTATAGAATGAAGATGTCTTTAAATATTTAATGTGGGAAGACACAAAACCAAGTCTTTAAGCTAAAAATTGAAGGAAAAATTGTTTTGTATTACCTGTTTCTGTTAAATTAATAATAAATAATTCTATGTGAGAACACATATGTAATTATACAATCGATGTACTATTAATAACAGTCATATTAGGTTAAAAAAACTTAAAGAAAATTGTACCATAGATGTTCAACTTGGGATCCAAAATGTTTAAAAGGCATCTTGTGCTGAAAGTCTTTGGGTTTGGAGAGTTGATTTGATCACGAGAACCCTAATTTCACCAATTGGATTACTCCATTAATTAGTTTATAATTCAATTGGCGAAATAGGCATCAGGTCCTGAGTGAATGAAGCAGGTAACTGGTACATGATTTAAGAGTTATTTTGTCCCCAGCCCCTATCTCTCTGGCTCTTTCCATCTCTCTCTGCTTCCTGGGTGCTCTGAGGTGAGCTGCTTTGCTCCTCCCGTTATGATGTTCCGCATCATCTCAGGGCCACAGCCCTAGACTTAGCTGACCATGGACCGAAACCATGAGCCAAAATACGTCATTCTTACAGTAAACTCTTCTTCTCAGGTGTTTTTAATAGCAACAAAAGCTGACTAATATAATAGCAGAGAGCTAGCTCTAGTTTTCTTGCTTAAGAGTTTGAAAGGTTTTTTGTTCTTCGTTCAGTTTTATTGTTTGTGTGTTTGTGTGTGTAAGTGTGTGTGTGTGTGTGTGTGTGTTTCCATCCATAGTGATTCTGTGCAGAGCCAAGCAGAATTCCTCATTTCCTCTTGGTAACTGAAGGAAACATTTGAATCTTTCCTGATCTCAGAGAGAGATTCACGGAAATATAGTATCTATGGAGCTTCTTACCAGATTGTGCTTGAACAATACACCAACTACAGATATGTACGAACCGGGGCTGAAAAAGCAACAACACCAACAGCCACCTTGCAGCTATATTGGACTTAGCATGATGTCTAAGACTTAGGCAGTGCAAGTTAATATAGGCTTACAGAAAATAAACAGTCTGCCTAAAATTTCTAGAAAGACAGGCAAAAATAATGTTAGGTTAGAAAGAATAGAATAATTACTTAATCTTTCAAAGTCCAAAGGATGTTGCATAACAACAAGCATCAAAAATAAGAGCAAACATGCTTTACATAATGGTCAAAATAAGATGCCTGGAACTAACCACGTAGTAACCAGTATGGGTAGTTTCTTGGATGGAAAATTTAAATTGGTAGTGTTAAAGAAATTCAGTGAATTTAAGGAGAAAGCAGAGAAGTGATTCAATACTCTAACAGATGTCTTAAGAAAGATGTGGAAACAATATAAAATGTAAACAAAAGTCCTTGAAGAGAGAAAAACCACAGTAAGCAAATTTAAAACATGGTAGAAAGACTCAACAGCAGAATAGATGAAACAAAAGAATGAATTGGTTCAAAGACAGGCTTCTTGGAAATATTCCATCAAAGGAGAAAAACAAAAAAAGAATGAAGAAGAATTTCAAAACAAATCTAATGAGAATTTAAGACAAAATAGTAAATATTTGTGCTACCAGAATCCACTTTAAAATGTTAAAGGGATTGAAATGTTATAAATGGTTAATAATATAAAATTTTCCAAATATAGAGAAAGATACAAGTATTCAAAGGAAAGAAAGATCAAAGGTCTCCAATAAGATTTAACTCAACCAACTTTATCCCAAATACATCCTATAATAAAGATTTTAAACATGAAACACAAAGAGAAATTTTTTCAAGCCTTCAAAAGAAAAGAAACAAATAACATGTAAGAATGTTCTAATTCACCTGACAGTAGACTTATCAGCACAAACATAGAAGGACAGGACAGAGTGGCATGAGATTTTTCATAACACTGAAAGAAAACAAAAATTCACCTGGGAGTCATTCATATATAAATGGATGTTCCTTGAGAACATACTCTTAAGTGAAATAAATCAGACACTCATGAGCACACATCGAATTGTTTCTCTGATATGAGAAACCATAACTGTAAATAAGGACAAAGAGGTGTAATAGATATTATATAAAAGGAAGATGGTGTGCAGAGGAGAGGAGTACTAGAAGGAAAGAAAGGGAGAAGCAGAAAGGCAACAGGGGAAAGAGAGGGGAAAGGGAAAATATGGAAAATGATGAATAAACCTGCTGTAAATAGGGAGGGAGGGAACAGAGGGGAGGGGCAGGGTAGAGGGGGGAGAACCAAGATACATCATGTATAGGTACAAAATAAATGTAATGAATGTGACCATTGTATGTAAAATGTACCAATACATGTTCTTGGTTTAAAATAATAAAAAAAATTCACCTGGGAATACCAAACATAGCAAAGCTATATTTTAGAAATAAAGAAGATATATAAATAAACATTTCCAGACAAAAGCTGATAGAATATACAGTGGCATCTAGGTACCTTGGAAACAATTAAGATCATGAACTGAAGTAGCACTTTGCATCCTTGAGATCTGTCCTACAAGAAATGCTGAATTCATTTTGCAAACAAACGGACAAACAAAAAAACAATTATTTTAACAACTAAGCAGAAAAATCAGAATTTATAAAACTCAATGGTCAGCATAACTACAAAGAAAATTTCAAAATGCTGTAATATTGCAAACAATAATGTTTTATGCATTCATGTCTTTAATATAAAAAATAAAAGATGAGATAGCTAAAATAATAATGAGTATATTAACACATCAAGAGACCCACAATTTAAAAAGATTCAAAATGGGACATCAAAAATTCAAAATATGTGGGAAAATGAAGTGCAAGTGTAGTACTTAATGTTATTTGTTTCCATTTTGTTTTTTCTTTCTTAGCTTTATAATTATTTTAAGTTTTTATCATCTCAAAATACCCGTTATTACCAAAAGAGTTTTGCAAATGTTATGGCAACTAGAGCAAAAATATACTACAGACAAATACCCTCCTCCCAAAGTGAGGAATCAAAGTACATTATTACATTTTTTTCTTATTAGTAAATGTTTGTAATACATAATAATTATATTAACCGTGGTGAAGTAGTACATACACATATGATATCTTTGTCATTTTACTCCCCTCTTTCCCACTCTGCTCATAGACACCCCCGATCAAAATCCCCTTCCTATCTCCACAGTCTACCTGTTTCCTACTGTATCATTTATTTTCCTCTTTATTTATATTTTGGGTTTTACATATGCAATAAATCATGTGATATTTAGCCTTCTGTGTCTGCTTTATTTCACTTAGAATCATGGTTTCAGGATCCATTTTCCTACAAATGACTCCTTTATGATTTCATAATATTTCACTGTATATACATCTAACATTTTCTTTATTCATCCGTCTGTGATGGGAATATAGGGCACTTCCTTAAATTAGTTATTGTGAGTTATGCTGTTATAAACATGAAGATGCATGTGTCACTGTAATATGACATCTTTAATACTTTTTGGAAGCTATTTATTCAGAAGTGGTATAGCTGGGACAAATGGAATTTCTAATTTCTGCTTTTAGATTTTAAGGAATCCCTATACTCATTTCCTTAGTAGTGGGAATAGTTTACATTCCCACTAGCAATATGGATATGTTCTTTCTTTTCTTAATCTGACAACTTCACTAACATTTGTTGTTTTTTGAGTCCTTGATGGTAACCATTCTTACTAGAGTAAGATGGTATCTCAGTGTTGTTTTGATTTGCATTTCTGTAATGGCCAAAGATGCTGAACATTTATTTCATGCACTTATTGACCATTCATATCTCTTCTTTTGAATAGTGTCAGATCATTTCAATTGCCCATTTTCAAGTGGATAATTTGTTTTGTGAGTGTAATGTTTTTGAGTTTCTTATATGCTTTTGAAATTAATCCTGTCTGAGTGACTGAAAAATATTTTTCCCACTGTGTCTGTTGCCTCTTCACTCTGTTGAGTACACTCTTAAATTAAATTATTTAACTACAAAGGAAATACAGAAGAAAGAAAAATACAAATTGACAATAATTGTAAAAAAATTACAAAATAGTTACAATTAGGTAGTATCTATTGATAATTATTATACATGTAAGTGGATTTGATTCTCTAATTAGAAGATACAGAGTAATTGAATTGGTTTAAAAAAATGAACCAGCTACACATTGCTTACAAAAAGCTCACTTCACCTTTAAGGTGAACATAGACTGAAAGTGAAAGGACAAATTAAGGTATTCCATGTGATTGTAATCCAAAATAAATCAAGTGTAAACATACTTATATCAGATAACAGACTTTTAAATATAAGTAATGTAAAGAGACAGGAAGGCTGTTACACAATGAGAAAGGGAATCAATTCACTAAGAGTGAATAACAACTCTAAATATATATGTACCCAATAATGGAACAACCAAATGCATAATGAAATATTAATAGACTTAAAGAGGGAGAAAGACTCTAATAAAATATCTATGGACTTTGGCACCCTGCGTTTAGCAATGCAGTCATTCAGATAGGAAGTCTACAAACAGCAGTGTTATTGTAACCCATAAAAAAAAAAGAAGAAGGAAAAAAACATACGATTATCTCAATGGATGTAGAAAATGCATATGACGTAATTCAAAATCTTGATAAATAAATTGTATATAGAAAGAACAAACTTCAACATGAAAAATTCTATATGCTAATAGTTTATTACCAACAGCTAACATTATACTGAAGAGGGAAAAATGAAAGGTTTCTCTCTAAGATCTGGAATTTCAACATAGGACCCAATGTCTTAGCCAGAGAAGTCAGACAAGGAAAAAAAAAAGACTTTCAATTGAAAATGAAAAGTCAAATAGTCTCTGTCAGAATATCACACATTACATGTAGAAAAACCACAAAGACTACACGCCATATAAATAATAAATGAATTCAAGAAAGTTATGGGATGCAAAATTGACATATAAGATTCAGTAGCACTGATACATGCCATGAGCAAACTAACTGAAATAGAAATCAATCAATTTCATTTATAATAGAAATAAAATAATAAAATACTTAGATGTAAATTTAACAGCAGAGATGAGAAATACATGTAAATGAAATTTAAATCTATGATTAAAGAAATTGAAAAGTACAAACACAGATACACACACACACAAGAAAGACAACTCATGTTCGTGGGTAAAAGAATCAATGCCTTTAAAATGTCTATATCTACAAGAATTTAAGAAATCAATGCAATCACTATCAAAGTATCAAGGATTTTTTTATGGAACTAGAAAAAAGTTCTAAAATCTTTATATATGCACATTTTAGGTATGTTTTGCTTAAAATTCTTTTGTACTTTTTAATTGGCAAAAGAGAGCAGACAGTTGAATATATAATTTTGAATTAAGAAAATAAGTCTGAACAGAAATATGCATTTTGTAATTACCTGCACATAAATTATCATCAGCATAGTGAAAGTATCGGCTTTTTCATATAAGGAGAAGTACAATGAGAAGATATTTTCTTACTTGGACCCCAAATTGAGTCTAAAATGGCCTATCTAGATATATTGGAAAAGACCACAAATAATAGGGTTTAAGTGAAAAGAATCTGAGAACTGACAGGAGAGGAATAAACATGAGAAATGATTCTAGAAGATTAGTCCTAAAAAGCTGTTCCTATGATTTAAAATGTTTGATTTGAAAGATTAATAACATCTTTGGTGAAAACTGAAACAGAATTTGTGAATTCTCTCTCTCTCTCTCTGAGTTCGGTCACACTTGAAAATTCAGGTAAAATTTATTTTCTCAGACTCCCAGATTATTAGTTTGCTAGCATCACTTGTCTATTCCTGTGTTCCTGCATGAGTTGCATTAAAGTCACCTTCAGTGTGAACACTGTATCTCTGCCGTGTCAGTATCAACCCTTGATGTGCACACCACTGGCCTAGGTTTGTGGCGGTACAGAAAGGTTAAAGACAGCACAAAGTGAATCTTAACAATGTAACTAATAGCTTAATTTTAGTCAACATATCTAATAATTATATACAATATATCCTAAACCAAATGATATCCAGAACACTGCACATGCATATATATGCGGACATATATAGTAAATTCTACATTGTAAAAGAAAATAATTCATGCCTACTTACTTCAATAACATAATTATCTGAAATGCAAAAACACACATCATAAATAAGAAAATCCATAAACACTCATTCATTATATTAGTCTTTGTTATTCAATACATATATTAATATTTCTTTATACATTTAGTTTTAGTTTAGCACTAAATTTTGTTTTAAATGATTATCGTAACAACTCTATGATCTAACTACTACTAATATCACCATTTGACAGAAAAAGTAAAGTAGAATGAGATTAAACCACATGTCAAATATTCAGTCACTCTGTTACTCCATACATAGTTTACAGCATTTTTTAATTGCCATTTTTCTAGCCACCTACTGAACTTTCATTTTTTATTGTCATCTCTATTTGTGAGCAATGTCCACTTGGGGAACATTTTGGCTTTCTATATACCTATGATCTAAGCAATTGTTTTGAAACGCAAAAAGATTTTATAAGATTTTCTTAAAAACAACTTTAAGTGTGTTTTGTATTATTTTAAAAATATCTGTTATAGGTGGATTTAATAATTTTATACATCTCTAACACTAAAAAAAAGGTTAGAACCTGAATAGACAATTTTTCTCAATTTCATTTATTTTATATTCAGTTGCAGAAAAAAAAAATAGTTCTAAGCCAGATGGCTGCTCAAAGAAAGTGACAACTTGCACTCTATTTTGTGTTCTCTTTTGATAACAAGCTTTGCTTTTTGGCTTATAAAGCATATTTCAGACTTGCAGGCAATAGATAATTGCAAGTTACTGGCAGCAGGTGCACAAACTATTCACTTACCAGATTTACACAGCATTGCATTAAGAAAATGGTTATTTTTCCATTCAGTTATTCCCTCAGTAGTACATTATGATATTTTAGGAAATAAAATCATTTAAAAATATCATTTATTAAGTAAGCAAAATATCTATGATTATTTAATAATTTCTAGGAATAAAAGATAATATACATTCACATTATATATATGATATAAAGTAAAATATATATTTACTTATATATATATAATAGATAATATATATATTCACATTAAACATATATATATACGATATAAAGTAAGGACTCCCAAGAATGGAAGCTGCTGTAACTGTGGTTTTGCTTCAGATTAACAAAATATTATAGTTACTGAATAATAAACACACATACTTCAACATATTTTAAATTCTTATTTTTTCATTTGTTTCTTCTGCCCCTGCTTTTGCCAAACTCACCAGCAAAAATCTTTCCATCTTTTAAAACATATATCTAAATATAAATGTTAACATAAAAACCGAAAACTGACACATAAAATAGTATTTTGTAAAACCAAAAACACCAGGATAAAGCAAATTTTCAAGAAGTCTTTCAATATTGAAAATTAAATATTATTTGAAATTGTATATACAGATTAGTTGCAATTGCTGACTTCCTTTCTATAAACATATCTCTTTACTCCGTTTCAACAATGTATATCAAAATTCAGGTAAGGACATAAAATCAAAGAGATAATCCAGGAATTTAGTCCAACTGGTTTTAATAGATCGTCAAGTATTTTATTCATTGCCTACATTTTAATATACTTTAGCAAAATAACATATAAAAAAGTGTAAAGTATGTATATTTTAAAGACCAATAATAAAATTAACACCTTTATAATAAAAGAAAACTCACCTTGCTGCAGCAGATACCTATCACTTATTCTTTTAGGTTTATTTACATATTATCCTGCAATATGTGGATACTTTAATTTGTCAGAACTTCCACAATGTTACTAAATGTTAGGCATAATAAGCAATTGTTCTTTCTTTTTTTCTTTTTCTCTCTTTTTTTTTTTTTTTTTTTTTTTTTTTTTTTTTTTTTTTTTTTTTTTTTTTTTTTTTTTTTTTTTTTTTTTTTTTTTTTTTTTTTTTTTGGTGCTGGGGATCGAACTCAGGGCCTTGTGCTTCCTAGGCAAGCACTGTAACCACTGAGCTAAATTCCCAGCCCCAGAAATTGTTCTTTCTTTCACCAGACATTATGCTAGTTTGTAACCACATTATGGGGTGATCACATCCACAGTATTCATCAGATCTGGAATGACACACCTGGCTTTTTCCCAAAGTCAAAACGACCATGAAAGATAAGTGTTTTCAATCAATGTGAAGCAGTTGAGACAGTGTAACTAGAGACATGAAAGAGGACTTCCAGTAAATGCTTCGGATAGTGGCAAAAACGACGGCATTAGTGTCTGTAGGCAGAGGAAGTATTCTGAGGGGCAATAACAACAATGTGTCTTTCACTGTAATAAATGTTGAAAAGGTAAACGCCAACCACATTTCTGATCATACCTCCTAAATTTGACTTAATGCAGTAAGACCTATGATGTCTTAAACACGTGTAAGTATAGTTTAATGTTTTCATCAAATAATATTCTCACCAAAATGATTGAATTTTACCCAGACACAAAAACCTATATAATACATATTATTATTATAATTTAAGAGAAGGTATTTTAAAACTAATTTGATATTATTGTATAAGGAAAAGCCAAGAGTACTCATAATTCTTAACTTAAAAATGTTTTAAAGATATACTTTACCTGGACAAAATACAGTACTGTTGTTAAACTGACAGCAATACGTATTTTTAGAAATGATTTTAAACTGAATTTATAGTTAGCATCTGGATGAAGAGATTATTAGATATTCCCTTAATATAAAATTATACTAATTTAATAATTTGTGTAAGAAATAAGTGATCATTCCTTGAAAGTGAAGGGGTTTTTTTAAAAAATATTATCCTTTATTTTCCTTTGCTTATTTCACTTGTATTGCTTCATTGCTGTTGTTGTTGTTGTTGTTTTGGATGTTTTTCAGAATCACCTTAATGGATTAAGCTTTCCTTCAGAGTGCAAAATAAAAAGGATATTGGCTCTTTTTTTCTTTCTACCATGGTAAATCTTCAGGTAGTATTGGTTGTCCCGGTATTTTGAGTGTTCTTCTTTAGTTTTTTTTTTTTTTTTTTTTTTTTTTTTTTTTTTTTTTTTTTTTTTTTTTTTTTTTTTTTTTTTTTTCTTTGAAGTTTTTGCTTTTGTGGTTGTTGTTATTTGTTTGCTCCTTTCCTGATCACTTTTCAATGTAATATGTTAGACCAAAATCTTCTTATAGTTTTTTACTCTCAGGCTGTAATTTCAATCAAAACTGAATAAACTTTGTAATATTAAGATACTCAAATTAGGGCTTTTTGCAGAACTTGTTTTAATAATTATAAAAAATCCAAAAATCATCTGTGTTAAATGATGCGGAAGGTGTCAATATTCGGGCCCATGTGCACTCATGTCATTTCTTTTCTTCTTTTTTAAATTAATATATTCAATCAGGAACACAATCACTCGGTCACTGATTTGCCCATTCACAAACGTGTACTGCTTTTATAAACAGGCTCCTACACCATGAGTAAGCACAGCTTTAAAACCAGCTGTTTTACAAATCAAACTCCAAACACACATTACTTCATCGTTACTGCTATAATAGATAAACTGACATAGAATGATTGTGTTTGAAAACTGGAGTGTTAATATTTCAAATCTAATGTTAGCCCTGTAATTTAGCGTAACATAGGGTGACTATTTTTGCATCCTAAGTACTAAACACTTCTTCATTTTCTTTTAGATTTCTAGGCACACACATTTAAGGGTGAGTTTATTTATTCTTGACAAAATGGACTAAGACTGAAAGGCAGCTACCCATGGTCTCAACCTCCCAGTTTCCATACCATTGCAGGGGCAGGACCTGAGATTTGCTTCTAACTAACATAATACAGCAAATGTGATTAGCAGTCACTTCCATGATTATGTTATATTGGTGGGACTTTGTAATGCTGACAGACTGTCTCCAGAGGGGTTCCTCGCTGACTTGAAGCAAGAGCTGTGCTGCAAAGAACCCATGGCAGAGAACTATGAGCAGCCCCCAGGAGATGATGCAAGTCTCCAGCTTCCAGCCTTCAAGGAACCAGGTCCACACTCAATAAATTGCAGAGAAAGGAGTTCGTCCAATAACACAAGCAAGCTGGGAAAAGGATTCATTTCTGTTAGAGCCTTCTAAGGAGAACATAACCTGGCTGAGGCTGCGGTCACACTCCTCTGAGGTTCTGAGCAGAGACCCATCCAAGCCCCACAGAGACTGTAAAACTAAAGGAAATCCTGTCTTAAACTACAATATTTTTGGTAATCTGTGCAATGGAGACAGTTTACAACTCAGTAAGTACATGGGATAAAAAAATTGATTACTTTGATATTTCTACAATTTTATGACTATAATTCCTTAATGAAAACAGAAAGCGCTCTGAGAATTTCTAAAGATCGTAGCAATGTTCAATTGAGAAAGACTCAAAAACAAATACCTATGCAAAAACTATTATCATTTTTCTCTTCAAGCAAAAAAAAAAAGAGAAACCTGAAAACCTCTCTTAAAAGTATAAAACAAACTACAAATTACATTAGAATAATTTTATAATACTTTTTAAACAAATGATTCCATATGGATAAAATCAATAATGTTTGCATGAAATTTTAGTCATATTTTGTAAATAAATTACATCAAGATTGTGTTTTTATGATTGAAATCATATATAGTATATTGTAATGAAAATATCTACTTAGTATCTGCCTGATTTTATTTAATAAATCAATGTTAAAACCATCTTTTATATTATAGTTTCAAGCATAGTAATGAATTCATTTTTTGGGGGAAAAGTAAGATATTTTACATTATTATATCAACAATAGACATAATACCAACAAGCACAAATCTATACAATAAAACAATTTCTCGATAGAATCAAGCTCATGATTAAATTGCAAAGTAATAAAATTAGCAAGGAGACCAAATCAAGGACTTAAAGTTATGACTTTAATTGACGTGTCTTTTTTAATATTTCAGCAAAGGCCTGAACTATTTTTTATTTGCTAGGAAGAAGTACAACATACTCATTAAGAGGAAGAATTCCAGGGGTGATAAAAGAGTTTGGGTTCTGGGTCTCATAATTTCTTGTGAAATATTGATTATATTGCTTCATGTATGCTCAGTTTTCCGTAAAGTAATATGGCTTATAAACATAAAGTTGCTAAGACTATCACATTAGACTCAGGCTTATAAAGTACTCTCATCATTTCTGATACATAGTTCAGTAAGTCAGTGTTGGAATTGCTGTATTATTATTATAATTTTCCCTGAATTTATGCTTTGAAAATCCAAGGTACTCCAGGTGCCGATTACTGTAACCAAATAAACTAGCTATTATGTTAGTATTTTATAACAAAAAGAAGGAGCATCTCTTTCATTCTCAGGTATAATTTATATGTTTCTTGATTTTTAGAACATTCTAAAATGATTAATAATTTTTAAACAGAAAATAATAAAGATATTTGAGGAAATATTAAAGGGATTTGTAATAGTTTGTTTAAATTGACACTTAACAAAATATTTACATGATTAACCAACTCTCAGATCTTGTGATTGCAAAATTTCTGCTTGTTATGGAATGAAATTGTTGTATTAAAGTATTATATTTTATTATATTTTTATATTGTCATTTACTACATTACCTATTAAAATTGCTTTAGCAGAGTAAAGAAAATAAGGGAGAGTATGTGGAATTATAAATCATAAATTCATAGTTTTAGAAGGCTGCAAAGAAATCAGAAATGTAATTGATGACGGAAAACCAGAGGGTAAATTGACATTTCTTCAAACTAATCCCATACATATTGCCAATTCACCTTTATCTTTACAGGACATTCAGCCATGGTTTCATATGAAGGCATTTCAATTTCATTTAAATTGACTGAAACAATCAGATAGCTTTTTCTCACCTAAATGACTTGCTTTTGCAATGAATATAAAAGCCATTAGCTTTTTTTATTCCTTAAAGCAGGTATGAGGCTTTGTCTCTTGAGATACACACTGATTATTAATAAAGAGGTTGAGCAAATTGAACATGACTTTCAGCCAACACAAGCCTGTGAGCTCCGTTAAGTAACAAGTGACATTAAGAGCTTTTGAGAGGCAAGTCTCTGTCAGAAGATTCACGTTCGTGTAAAAGGAATAAAACATTACCTGTACAGAGAATTTTATCTTTTTCCTACCTGAGCTGTTACTAAACTAAAGATAACATGTCGTTCAAGGGATTGTTATGACATCTGACTTTGTTAAACTCCTTGTCAGCCATCTAAATAACTGCATGTTATGTTTTCACTTACTTCAAATTCTCAAAAGCTTCTCATTTGCCCTCAGTTCTAATCTCTGCCTTGTAGTGATAGCTTTATGTATGTTTGTGTTGATTACGTATTTCCTTTGATTTTCAGTACCCCCAGTCCTCACAGTGTGGCATCACACCAGGGATATTGCTTTGGCTCAGCTGTCCACACACTTGTCTTTATGATTCTGGGACATAAACTCAATCAAAGTAGCATACTCTGACATAATGTACTTGCCTTTTGAATCCTTTAATATACCACAGATGCCCGATTTCACACTGACATTGTTAATTAACTATGAGTACGCTAGTAGAGTTAGCTATTGAGGTTGGGAAAAAAGCAGGGAAAGCAGATTGGAGCAGTTTATTACCATTCACACATTTCATAAGGTCATTATGACACATTATCATGTCTTTCTCTTTAATAAAGAGGGTAGCAAAGGATGACACCATGTAGTCAACAGCCCTGGGAACCAGACAGATGGTTCAACACTGGGGATGGGGATGTTTTGCAGGTACTAACAGCTTTTCCAAAAACAACATAATGGGAAATCAGAAGATCTATGAAAAAATTCAGTTGCTGACAAAGCAAAACATATAATCCCTGAGGAAATCACCAAAATCTTCTCAATATTTTTAGTTTATAAATGATACAAGGCTTATTCTTCTGGCAACAGTCCCAAGAGTGTCTCCTCTAATACAGAGAAGCCGTGACTCTGTGTGGAACTTCCGGGAGGCCTTTTTCTCATAAGATTTTTCAAATATGTTCATCCTACTCTTATCCACAGGGTAAGCCAGCATTGATAAATATAAGTATAAAACACCAGAGTCCCTAAATTATGCCAGTCTATGTTATGTTGGCATAGTAATAAAAAGACACTAAATATTAGTATATTAGTACTATATAATATTAATAAAATATTATAGCTTTTCTTTGTATGTGTCCTCCAAGAGTAGGTAACCCTGACATTATCTCACACTTCACAAATGGCTAGGATAATGTAAAGAGCCAAAGCACGTACTTTATCGCTGAAGCTCTAGATTAATCAAGAATATCATCGTTTTAATTTGATATTCCAGACTGAAAAACAGCACATGTGGTACAGATGAGTAGAGCAAATAAGACAAGTATTTCATAACTGTAGTGTGTCATATTCATTGATTTTCCTTCCAGGTTCACTGTAAGTGCCAAACAAATTCAGCTTTTTGGCTGTCATATCGGCTTTCCTTTTTAAACGATGTGTAATTTTGTTCTTGCTCTCGCTCAAACCTTTCACTTTTTCTTAGACTTTCATTATCTTTGCTGATTTTATTCAGATGCAGTTTGTTGAACTTCCTGGATGTGTATTTTTTCTCCCGTTGAGTCCACTAGCTCTTTTTTCTTCGACTCCTATGTCCTGCTGAACTTCTCTAGCAAATCCTTTATTTCAGTTATCATACTTTTCCTAGAATTCCTCCGAAGTCCTCTTACCTTGCTTCCTTAGTTGTGGGACCCTGCTCCACCAGCCAAGCCCAACTGAGACTGGTACTCTCAGGACTCCACACAGAGGAAAAAAGCCTGATCACGGTGTGAGGGCTCCTCAGATGAACTAACCATC
The DNA here is from genome assembly GCA_004026905.1 of Hystrix cristata. Classification (NCBI taxonomy): domain Eukaryota; kingdom Metazoa; phylum Chordata; class Mammalia; order Rodentia; family Hystricidae; genus Hystrix; species Hystrix cristata. Next base: position 22,846 of record PVJO010001467.1, on the reverse strand, counting down.
ACTGGGAAATAGATTTAAATTCAATAAAATAATACTTATAAAAACAATTTCGAGTCTCTCCAACAAAGAGACAACCTTGTCAAAGAACATAAATTTGTTTCTGTCCCTGGGAAAATAGTTTTAACATCTTACATAAAATGGTAAAATTCTGAAGAGAAACTGCAGATGATTAAATGAAAAACAAGTTTAAACTCAAATAAGAAGGGACAATTTAGAAATCAGAAATTCTGTAAACCCTTGAAATTGCAGAGTTTGCATGAATTCCTTAATTTAAATCACTTGATTCCACATGTTTCAAAAATTCCGTTCACTTTTGGTTTACCTTGTCATAGTTTTCTTGGTTTGAAGTCTGCACTCTTTTAAGCAGTTTTTCAACAATATGCAAAAAATGTATCTATGATACTTTCTCAGTCATCAAAGTGTTTATTCTCATATATCATACATTTCACACACACACACACACACACACACAATGTTTTTTTTTTCTGTCTTAGCCAGTGACTTCTGTCTACCAGAAGTCAAAAAAGGAGTACCAACAGAAGATCCATCATGAGAAGTGGGACTGAGGCAGGGCCTCAAAAAACACAACCAGAATGCAAAAGTTTAAGAGAGTTTTTTTTTTGTTACTTAGCGACCCCTGGGTATGCAGCACACCTGGACACCACACATAGGAGGTCAGAGCACACAAGCAGAGAGAGAACACAGAGCAGGTCATCTGCCATTATACCTTCAGGACTAGGATGTGAGTCATTTTAGTTCCTGGAAAACGCCTGAGTGGTTTCTTTAAACAAAAGGCAGAAAAACAAACTGCCCAATAGGCTAGAAGGAAGGGTGTCCTCACTTCTCTTCTCTAGCCTAGAGCTTAAGCTCTTAAGGTGGTGTAGAATTGGAACCTCTGTCAGGTGTGACTGAACACTGTTTCTGCTGTGAAAAAGCTAAATTGTATTCAGAAATGGATGCCAAGGTATATAAAATTATAAGCATCTGCTGCACAAAAATACAGCATTGGGGCTGGGGATTTAGCTCAGTGATTAGAGTGCTTGCCTTGCAAGCAAGAGGGCCTGAGTTTGATCCCCGGCACCACAAAAAACAAACAAACAAACAAACAAACAAACAAAAACAAAGATACAACATTACAATACAGATTTCTTCTAATTATTTCCTATATTTGTGAATTGAACTAGGTCACTTTTATAATAGTATGTATGTTTTAAAATCCAAAACTAAATACTACAGAAGATAACAAAAGAGGGTCTCCGGTTTTCAGCTGTTGTTGTAGACCACAGGAAAAATGCACTACATAAATGTGTTCCTAGTGTAACTGAAAATCATGTGACAGACATAAAAGATGACTAAAAATCTACAATATTGAAAATTCCCAAGTATTGCTAAAATTAATACAAATTCAGTGATGGTCCAAATGTTGTAGGGGTTTTTTTTAAACATTTTTTTTCTAATATTGAGAGCATCATTTTTTACTTGTTCTGTAAAATAACATAGTATTGATTTTTTTCAGATGGAAGATGCAACTAGGCACCACACATCCTTCTTCTTATAAAAACTCACATTACATACATCCAGCTATGATATTATTAATATTAAAACAGATAGGTTCAAATAAATAAATTTCATACATTGAAGAAGTAGCAATGTATTGAAAAACTGTGACTAAGCCAGGTGCCCGTGTCTTTAGCTTACAGTTATTTGTGCCGCTGCACTGAGCATTAGATTTTGCAGTAGTCCAGTGTTCCAAACTCTCTCTGTTATTTCCCTCCTCTACAGGAAGAGAAGCTACAGAAGATAAACGAGAAATAAGTTTAAATTCAGGTTGCTGATGGCACTTGATCAATAACTAGCACTCTTAAGATAGAAAAATCAACTTTATAAAGCAGTCTTTCTGACAAGATTTCATGTTGCTCCTGAAAATATATAGTTTCGGATACATTAGGGATGCAATTAATAATAACTGAAGCTTTGGTATTGTGGAAAATCCGTACAGAAGAAAAACAAAATTCGATGACTTATGTTTCAAAGCGGGAGTCGACAAATTTGAGTGAGGTTATCAGTAGGTGATGATTTATGCTAGCAGCTCTGAATAGCTTTGGAGCTGTCTTCATTCAAGGCAGCTTTTAAAAAGCTTATGTAACTTCAGTATGCACAGGAACAGACCTAGCTGTAAAACTCATATTGAGAAATAGATAAAATTATTCTTTATGATCACAGATTTCTTTCTTCTACACAGTTTCTCTACCATCATAATTTTCTCTTTTCTATGTCAACAAATTTGGGGAATCAGTGCAATTTTCCATACACCATGGCCTAAATTTAAAAAAAAAAAAAAAGCTTTTCTATGTTCATTTATATAACATATTCAGTGTGATACAGTGTTGTTGCAATACTATTTTTCTCGGGTAAGGCTAGTATTTCCTTGAGAAATAAGTAACTTTACTACCATAAAAGACTGTAAGTGCAGTATGCAAGACATGAGAGATTTGTGTGGACAATTATCGTTGATAATTCACCTGAAACTATACGGACAAAAAAGCTATACTAAAGAATCAGGAGTGAAAAAACTTATACCATACCTTAAAGGCAAAATAACTATCTGGCTTGTTGAAATATCTTTAAAAATAGACTATGGATCTAAAGCGTTTTTCTTCTGCTTTTAAAGGAATATTGAGTAATCATTTCATTTACTGTCCACAATGACATTCCAAGGAGAACCCATGATTTGTAAGTCACTTTGTATTTTAAAAGCGTTCAGTCTCGGAATACATTGAACCTCACGCAGAGTGGAGACTCCGCACCTCCCCTCACCGCCCCCCACCCCACCCCACCCCCGCCCTCTGCCGCCCCCTGCCCCAAATGGCTGAACACGTTAACTGGAAGGACTCCATGCTCGTTTTCTCTCCCCTTCCTCTGCAGGCCATGCATGCTCTTTGGTGTTTAGGTGACAGCAGATTGGGGCCAGGTTTCTGTACAACAGTGGAGATAAATTTTTATGATCCCATTAATAATGATTCTTCTCAAAAGTGTATCTATTCATGCTAAGTCTGTATAATTTTTTTCCCATTCATTCCTCCAGCCACCTCATTTGACTACTTCACTTCATGTGTCCAAAATGAAGTTTACTTCCCTGATTATGGCTTCCATGCTTTCCCATACCTTGGTTTCTTGTGTTTTACATAAAAACGTGTCCTACACCTATATATTTTAATTTTCACTGTCAAAGTTCTAGTCTATATTAAAATCATTCATTACTTTATTGGGCTATTATAATAGAACCCTACTTCTCATCTATCTTTTATTACCCATCTTTTTTATAGAAAAATAATTCCTTTCTTCTAAAGTAACACACATTGAGAGATACATATATGTCACTTTTATGTTTAAACTATTTTAATTATTTTCTATTTACTTAGCACATAAATTATTTAAAGTCTATTAGGCTTTGGATCTGTCTCTTTTTTCTTTTCTTCTTTGATTTTTTTTCCATTGACATATTTAGAACTAGTTTTCAGGGTGAATTGTTTTATTTTTATATTACTGGCTTCTTTTTATCCATTAAATTTCGTCATAATTGTGAACGTTGAAATACTGTTCTTTAACCACTCTGTTTAAGAAGGTTTACCAATAGTACTTTCTAGTTAAACATTTAAAATTTTTGATTGCTAATTTTCTACTTGTTTGTCATTTGTCTTCTTTTCCCAAAGACTGCTGAATTTACATTAAAAAATTATCACTGTTTGTTAAAGTCATCAGTGCATAGTGGTTCTGAGGAACAAGGGGTAATTTCCTTTATTAGTTATTAAGGCATAACACTTGAATCATCAACTATGTTTGTTTGTGTATATTATGTAATAGGGTGGACCCACAAACAAGAAAGTGTTAAGAAATCTGAAGTAAAATAAAAATGTATTTCTGCATGACATCATTTATTATCCTAAGCTAGTAACTGAAAATGCAAAAAAAAAAATCTTCAAAAATTTGGTATGGGACTATAAACTTTAAGTAATACTTACAAGGAAAATTAATTTAATAAATGTTAGTATGATTATATCAAAATAAGGTGTTAGTTATGTAAAGCCCCAACAAATAGTCTCAGGCAGAGGAAATAGCAAGAAATGATACTAGGATAACTAAAATTAAAAAAGAAAGGTAAATAAAATTTTATATTTCAATCAACTCAGAAATTATAAAGCTGAATAAAGTCAAGCTTCGGTAGGATTTTAGAAAGAATATCAACTGTGATATTGTTGGTCTTTTAAAATGTATTTATTTGCCTGATAATTGTTCTTAAAACAAAACAAAACGAACAAACAGGAAAAACCTGAAGAAATACTCTGTGCTACATTATGCATCCCTGTGACCTCCATGCGGATGTTAATATTCATGTAATTTATAATCAAGTCATTTTATTCACGTGGAGGTAAATACATCACAAACAATTTTAGTGTTCTCTTCATACTATGTACCCTGATGTTCATTCTATTATTAGTAATAATCAGAGTCATCAGTAACACAGTTTTCATCATTGCAGAATTATGTGAAATGTAGATGTATACTATGGAGAACCAGTGTGGCAGCAAGAGCTAACAGTGTAATACAGCAATACGGTGAAATGTATACACAGTTTAAATAAATTTTCTTCCAATACTATAATAGTCCATCCACTGGTAATTAGAAAAACAATATGTGCTATGTTTGTACAAAAATTGAAGAAAGCAGGTTGGGGACTTAGCTCAGTGGTTTGAGTGCTTGCCTAGTCCAATCCCCAACACATCTCTCCCTGCAAAAAACTGAAGAGGAATGAGAGTTGATGCACTTAACATGGAAAGCCACACTAGAAATGAAATATTCAGATATATCTGATTGACTTTATGTAATTCCATAAGCTATTTTGGGATCGTATGAAACTATGGGTGACAGAAAAGAAGCAAATGACAACATGACCGCTCCTGAGAGATGTAGTAACACTCACTAGGTGTAAGATCACATATGTCAAATGTTAGGTAGGTAGAAAGGCATTTGTAATTTCTCTCTGATATTATTTTAATAACACCTATTGACAGTTTCTGTATTTCAGATGAAGAATGTTTGCACGATTGCTGATGCAAACATAAATATTTCTGCAGAGTTGCAGCATATAAGCTCACTTGGTGTTAGGAAATGAGATATAATTTATTTTCACATTGGTACATTTTGGCTGCCTTCCACCTATTTCCTGATGATAAGATTTGTACAGTGAGTACGTACTGGTATCAATTACTGTCTTAAAATCATTAAGGAAACTGACATCATCTCTTTCCACCTGATCCAAAAGATTTCTCATTGTAGCTCTATAAATTATTGGGGATGGCTCATAGAAAAACCTCTGTGAGATAAGAGTTTGCTTATTTGTCTGACACTTTTCATTAAAAAAAAATTCGTAGAGCACAGCACAAGCATACCTAGATGAAGCAATGCTAGAAGGGAATATTTTCTAAATAGCTACATGTAAATATGGTAAAGAGAACTCTCTGTTTCCCAGAATAATACAGTATATTATGGATGGCAAAACAAGTTTGCTTGCAAAAAATCCTTACAATTACTTGTTTTATATAAAGTTATTTGAAAATTACTATTATAAATGAGTTTGTCTTTAAAATTAATGCAACACATGTGTACTAAAAGCATTTATTAATGATATTTAGCATGTCTATTTTCAAATTTAGGTGAATAAATACTAAGGAAGTTAATGACTTTTTCTCCAAAAAGAATGTGTTTATGTATATGTCAGAACATTTTCTTGGTAGTTTAAGTAATTTAAAATTCTATTTTTCCAATCCACATATTAAAAAGATGAAGCTATAATTAGTTTAATATGATTAATTAGATCTTTAGAACTAGTGTCCTCTAATTTGGCCTTTGTTTGTTATAGCATGAATTTATTTTGTAAACTCTGGGAAATTTTTGAAAATCTATTAACTTTCTTTCTGCTCAAATTTGTGTTTCCTTTTAAAGGTTTGGCACAGTGAAGGTTGTAGTTTCAATCACCTGTTTCTTCCATTAGAAATACGTTACTTGGAATCAGTACCTGATATCAATGAAGACCAGGCATTACTAGAAAGCACTGTTGGTCCTGCTCATCAGTGGGTTACACCTCTTGGGATCCAATGTACTACAGAATGAAATTTTTTTTTATTGAGGTTGTACATATTCTAATTTCATGAACAATGTAGTATAACAACTATTACATAAAATTTACATTGTATTAAGCTTCATAAATAATCTAGTGAAGATTTAAAATATGTGGGCCAATTTTATGCTATTTTATATAAGGTAATTAAGGTAGTCAAGTATCTACAGATTTGGTATCTGTAGGGTCTCCTTGAACAAATCCTCCATGGATCCTGTGATGACTGTAAAACTACAAAAATTGATATTAAAATATTTAGCAAATTATTAGCAAAGTGAATACAGTTCTGCAAACCTAACACCTCATGAATAAGTATAGTTATTTCAAAAATATATGGTTGTTTTGATATTTTAAAAGAAAAATGTAATTGTCTCAATAGATAGAGAAATGTGCCTTGATAAAATTTAGTAACCATGATGAAAAAGTTAAAGTCAATATCATTCTTAATGATTAAATTCTTCCCTGTTAACATCATAACAAGGAAATTTTGTATATTAAGTCTAAAAAATACTAATTATATGACCCAAAAATGTTAACCTTAGGTATTTGCAAAAGATAAGTGAAAATATATTCTCAGATACAACATGAAAATAAATGTCCATAGTAACATTACCCATAGCACATCCAAATTGGAGTAATCCAATTTTCAACCAACTATTGAGTAGATTAGCAAATTACAATACTGATTTCATACTGATTTGAGTACTCATTGAGTAATGATAAATTTATTGAATAAACATAGGGTAAATATCCACTAAATACATTAAGTAAGACAAATATAAACTATCTACTTTATGACTCCACTAATGCGAAATTCTACTAAGACAAATTCACTGTCTGATAGCAGTAGATCAGTGGTTGCCTTGGCAATGGGATTAACTGCAAATGGAATAAGATTGTATAAAAAGTAAATCTGTCCCCTATATAGTTTTGTTGTTGTACTGTATGAAGCTTTTAAGAATTTTATCAAAAATATAATGAGGAATAAATATGCTGTATCTTTTTATTTTGTAAGATTTGAACCCTATCAATATTCCATAAACAGTGAGATGAACACCCATGTACATTTTATTCTAATTTACATTTGGATGTTTTTGCTTTATCTGTACTTTGGAAAGTAGGTTTCCAAAGATATCTCTTTTACCCTTAAATATTACCTTGTATGCTTATTAATGACTGAGTGTGCTCTTGCAGTTATCAAACCAGGAATATTAACATTAATAAAAAGACTGCTATTTAATCCAGAGTGGACTGTATTTCTGAAATTGTCTTAATGCTGTCATTCATGTTGTTTGGCATGTGTGTGTGTGTGTGTGTGTGTGTGTGTATGTGTGTGATATATTTCTATTCTCCTGTAACCTGAATCAGTTAGGTGTCATCGTCCTCCTCCTCCTCATCATCATCATCATCATAATCCCAAAACTAAGCATGAAACCTAAAGAGCATTCTTGGCAACATACAGTCTCTAAATTTCAAAATTAAGAGGAAAGGAAAGCATAAGAACAGGGCTAGACCTTAATCTCAACACAAAAATACACTCCAAAAAGAAAGATGTCCAGACTCTGATTGGGAAGGAGGAGAACTGTCACAAATGGAATAAGGGTATCTAATCTGATGTCCCTAGGATTGCTTACGCCTTGATTCCTCTGAAGTTTCTCTGTATGTGAGCTCAGGAATATAATAAAACACAGCACCTTGGTCATGCAGCACATAAGAATGACAAATTGCCTACTCATAACACATGCCTATAATCCCAGCACAGAGGAGATTGGGTCTACATAGAAAAGAGACCAGCCCTGGCTATAGAGCCGCCAAGGCCAGCAAGAGCTACATACCAAGACCCTGTCTAAAACAAAACAAACAAACAAACAAACAAACAAAACCGAAAACAAAAGAAATACAAAGGATACTAATAAAAAGAAAAATTGCCAAGTATGTTGGCACATGCCTGCAATCCGAGTACTCAGGAGCCTTAGGCAGAAAAAGCATCAGTTGAAGGCCAGTCTAGGCTTCATAGCAAATATTTCATGGTGAAGTTTTGTCTTGAACAATACCTACAAAATTTGTTTTAAACTTCTGCTTGAATTAAATCATATAAGAATAAAAAATCTGTATGCCTTTGATTTTTATACTTTTGTATGTTAGTTAATTCCTATTCACCTGCAACTATCAATCACAGTTAAATTCACTGAGGATCCTCAGTTAATACCGAAAATGTTGGTTTTCCACATATGTGAAATAATTTTGACTCTGGTAAAAGTTTCAATTGTTGAAAGTCATTTCATATGACTATAATGGATATGTATCAGTGTAAACCTTTCAACTTTTAAAAATGGGTTTGGAATGAGTAAATATTCCAACATGAAATATGATTTTTATTTTTCTAATTTTATTAAAAGGCTCATTTTCCTTGTATCGCTCACATCCATGCCTTCTTGATAGATATGCATGATTCATGAAATAAACATTTCATCCATCTTCCATGGATGAGATAATCAAAAGATATACTTGCTATAACTGCTCATGCTTATGATTACTGGAAACCTATTCATCTAATAACATAATACGCAATAAAACATCAAATGATCATTTTTCCTGTTAAAATAAGATAAAAACTAGAAATGACATTTTTAAAAAATATTTTGTCCTTAAAGAAAAAATTTTGACAAGTAGTAAAAATGATGAGGAAGTTGAGAAGCAGTTAATGGGAAGCTATGTGTGGCATAAAAACAGCTTTGACTGTGTGATCTGGAAAGACACAGAAAGTTCTAACTAACCAAGTGACAAAGTAAGAATTGTGTAATAGCACAGTCACTCTGGATGCTGTATGAACAACAACCAGCAGATGTCCAGATTAGAAACAGAAAGACAATTTAGGAAGCTAATGATGAAATTCAAGAAGATAATAGCATAGTGGTATAGATAACAGTGTTATTGAAAGTTAATGCCAAGACCCATATTAAAGTTAAAGCCCAAGTATATGTCAGAATAGAGTTGCCATTAAATTTAATCATAAGCATGCATTAGAATTTACACTACTTGTGTTTTGTTCACCTATATGTTTCTAAGAATAGTAACAGGAGGTTATTAGAATTTTGCACTTGAACGTGGAGTTAACTATTTAATGTGCAGGTGGACTTGAGTATTCAGTTGAATAAAATGAAGTGGTATTCAAGGAAATTTTCGGGGTTGCAAGTATACTTCTGTGAGTATCAGACTATGATAGAACCAGTCATGAGATCAAATAAAATAATGATGTTTACATTTTGTTACTGTTGCAAAATACCCATAAATTCAACTCAAAGGAAAAAAAAAAAAAGAAAAAACTTTACTTTGGCTAATGGTTTTGGAGTTGCTAGTCCATGACTGGTGGCTCCATTAAGACTGTGGTGATGCAGAAATATCATGGAAAAAGTGTGTGACGGATGAAAACTGCTTACTTCATGGTGGCGGAGAGAGAGGAAAAGAGCCTGTCTTAGTAGGCTTCCTCTTTCTTCTGCGTTTGCTCCAGCCTAGAGTCCACTCTGCTGGATAGTGCTGCCCACCCTGAGGAGATTGTTGAATCAGCATGCTGTCCCAGAAACTATCTGGAAACACCCTCACAAACACACCCATAAGCAGGCTTTCCTAATTTGCTAGGTGTTTTAATCCAATCAAGTTTATGGTAAAGATTAACCATCACAATAACCCAGTGTAAATTAATAAATTGTTTGAAAAAGTGAGCCCTGGGGGACTTTCCTTTGTAATGTGAACAAGAACATGAGACTAAGAGAACAAGTCCCAAGAAGTTGAGAGAATGAAAAGGGAATGTGGTGTCCTGAAATCTAGCACTCTTCAGCAGTAAGCCTCTGCTTACACTCCAATCTGTTCAGCATATTTGGAGGTGTATTGCACACTTTTTCAATTTTTATTTTGGTAAAAAAGTATATAATACAAATTTTCTATCTTAACCATCTTTAAAAAGTTCAGTGGTATTAAATACTTTTACCATGTTGTGGAACCATCTTTACCATTCATCTAATTATAATTCTTTTCATTTTGTAAAACTGAAATTCTACACCCATTAAACAGCTAAGTACTTATTCCTTTTTCTTTCTTTCCCCCGGCAGCCACCATTCTATTGTTTTTTTTTTTCTATGATTTTTGCCATTCAGAATACATAATGAAAGTGGAATAATTCAGTATTTCTCTTTTTTATATGCTGGCTTATTTCATTTTCTCAATATTCTCAAAGTTCCTCTGTGATGAAGCTGGCACATGTCAGAACTTCCCTTCATTTTTAAGGTTTAATAATATTGCACAGTATTTATACAATTTGTTTGTCCACACAACTATTAATAAACACTTGGACTTTTTCACAGGTTAGCTATTTTAAATAATGTTGATGTGAACATGGGCATAAAAATATTCCTTAGAGAATGTTTTACATCTTACTAGGTGTATATTTTTAAAAGGGAATTTACTAGATTTTATAGTAATTGTATTTTATTCTTTTTATTTTGAGGAATTGTTTTACTGTTTCCAACAGTGGATGTGCCGTTTTACATTTTGCTTTACAGTACACAAGGGATCCAGTGCTTTGTACCTTAACACACTATGATTTCTTGGTGTAGCCATAGTGTACATGAGATAGGGGCTCGATTTCATTTGGACTTGCTCTGCCTTAACGGTTATTGTTGGTTGTGTAATAGTCAATGTTGACAGAACATAAGGGGAAAACTCACATGGTATTCTCATTTCATGTAAAACAGTATATTAGACAAAATTCAGTACCTTTTCATGATTTATAAAAAAAAGCACCACTCAATGAAGGCAAGGAAAATACCTCAACAATGACAAAAAGCTGTATATAAAATGTTCACATAAAACCATACTCGATGAAAAAATATGAAAATATTTCCTATAAAATTAGGAATAAGACAAGGATGCTTATTCTGGGTGGCCCTATTCAACATAGTACTAGAAGTTCTAGCCAGAGCAATTTAATAGGAAACCAAAACAAAATATCAAGACTACTCAACTGAGAAAGGCCAGTGCTGGGAATGCTAGATATCTACAAGCAACACAATGGAGTTGGGTACTCACCTAACACCAAATATAAAAATTGACTCAAACTGGATCAAAGACCTAAATTTAAAACCTAAAACTCGAAAATTTTAAAAATAAAATACAGGACAAAATTGTCATGATGTAGGATTTGACAGCAATTCTGAGTATAATAAAAAAAAGAGAAAATAGACAACTTGGATTTCATGAAATATTTAAAAATTATGAGTCAAAAGACAATGTCAAAGATAAGCCAAAGAATAGATGGAAAATTTGAAAAATACATATTTGACAAGAGTTAATATCCAGCATATATTGCAAACTCCTAGAACTCATCAGTAACAAAAACTGCATGACTTGATTTGAAAATGCACACAGGACTAGAAACATTTCTCCACAGAAGGTATGCAAGTGATCAATAAGAAAGCACTTGAAAATACACACAATATCATTAACTTTTGGTAAAACATTTTTCTTTTAAACTCATGTAATTTATTTAATGAAAGATACCAATAGTCTCAATTTTTACTAAAATTTCACTTTTAGCCATTGTAATAGTTTTCTCCTAAAAGCTGAGAAAAATCAATAAAAGCACCAGGCAACTCTGACTAATAAATCTGCTTCATAAATTCTGTTTTATGACATGAAATAAAAGTCCATTAATGCACATACTACTGTGACATTGCTCTGAGAATATATTGTTTAGTTGCTGCACATGACAACTCTGTGAGTGTTTCATCAACCAAGTACACATTTTGGAAATAATAATAACAGAGGTGTTTCAAGAAGTTAAAACATTACACTACTGAACTTGATAAAGCAAAGAAGACGCCATTATTTATTTTTAAATATTTTCCTCTATGGATAAATAATTATCAAGTAGCTTGGATTCTTAAAATGTTTTGCCCTAATATAATCATACTGAACTTATTTATAATAACTGATTCTTATAGTGTTTTCACATTTATGTCCTCAGTTGAAGTGTTGCCAACTCTGAATAAGTGTTACATTAGTTCTGGTATAACATACTATAGCATGTTTTACAATTTATTACCTGCAAGATTTTTTATATTAGTGGATATTTAACCATGCAATTGTTTTGATAGGGTAGGGATCAGGGCTTTATGTCTGCAACAGTTTTACAAGCTGAAATTAGTACCAAGTCCCCTTTTCAAAAGCTTAAGAAACCTAGTAATCTCCATCATTTTGTCATCCCTCTATTCCTGTAACTTTAGAGTACCTATGGTTTTCTGGACAAGTAATTTATGATATCAATAAAATTGTTGGATAGAAAATCCTAATTGCAGTAGAAATAAATGTAAGATCTAAATGCAATATCAATAATCTTAAATGTAGAATCGAACCTTGAGCTGCACACAGTACCAGCAGTGAGACTTCTATTTAGGTATAGATAGAATCCTTTTCATAAATCTTAACATCTTCATAGAACATCAAATAGGAAAAATTGAACTTTAAGCACATTATGTTAAATACCAAAGAAAAGTTCTAAGGACCTATTTACCAAGAGCAACCAAGGGGTGTATAAATGTTAAATGTAATGTTTCAGATACTGACAGGTTTTTCAAAGAGTATTAAATTACATGATTTTTACTATACATATATAAGTCTTATTTGATGAATAGATATTTTGTCAGTAGAGGTTGACATATTGTAAGCTATAGTTAGAGAAGTTTATGTATTTTAGCAAACAGATCTTTTGGTAATTATATATGTTCTAATATAACATAATATAATTTATTCCAACTTTGCTGTTATTTTCTCTCTGCCTGAGCTATAAAAAGATTATTTTGGGTAAAGTAAGAAGGTCATGGAGAATATAGCCAATTTTTTTGCAATTGTGAGTCCTTAATATTTGTTCTCATGTCACATGGATATCACAAAGCAAGATACATGGAAGACAAAAATAGCACAAAGCAATATTCTAAGAACAATGGCCCACTTCTTTTCCTTTTCACTGAGTAAAATGTAGGACAGAGCTATATTTCTTTTCAAAGCTTAATCTTTATAGTTTCCACTTACTCTGTGAAGTAAAAAGCAAAAATATTTGCTAAAAATAGGGGAGGGTATATCATGCACATGTATATGAGCAAATCTGAGGATTTTGTTATCAGAACAATTGGGCAAAAAAGGAAGGTTATCAAAGAAAATGCGATACCGTGCAACCAGCACGTACAATTTTTACAAATTAAAATCTGTTATCAAGCCACCTGTGAAAGGGGATCTTGAAGCAAAATTGGAAGAGGTTGAAGAAGCAAGTGGCTTGGGTGTTAGGGGAAGAGGGGGGCATTCAGTGAATGCAGAGACTCCGAGGCAGGAAATCAATACTCCCACCCCCTAAATAGTTATTAAACAACAAACACAGTAAACATGGGTCATCTGCCTGGAATGGTCATTTATCATACAATTCCACATTGGAGAATCAGGTGGAAATGACCTAAATGGTACGTTCACAAGTTGGATAACAGAAAACTAGCTATTTTGCATAAAAATGTCGTTCACATCTTGATCAGATTCTATCTTAAGAAGCTGGGATCCTAGATATGCTTTTGGCCACCTGAAGCAGAGACATTTCAGTGGAGATGAATGTATTAATCAAGTGAAATGATTTTCCAGTTTACACTTAATGGTGGTGATTTTTCTCTAATGATGAAATTATTTTATTTCAAGGTGTCTATAGCACAATAGTTTGTCTACTTCTCATAAAGTGAAAAAAGTCTTGACAATTAAAAAAAAAACTTGTAGAAGCTGCATTCTATTGAAATGGGGTCAGATTTGAAGGGATGCTGAGTGATAGAGTCATCATCAGAACCTTCTGGACACTTCATGAACACGCAGATGGACAGCTCAGAGTTCCCCAAAGACGTGAACACTGTACAGACTACATGTTCCTGCAAATAGAGGGAGGATCCTATTTGTGAATGTCATTTCACAAGGATCAAATCAAATACTTCTCCTTTGTGAAGATCCATCCACTTACATCATGTTTTTCTTTCTTTCAGGAATTTTTTTGATGACCTTTTAAAAATTCCAATCCTCGAATGTGAACAATTTATGATACTTCTTCATTTGAAGCATACACTATTCTTTAGATTACAAAATAATTTTTTGTCATTTAAATATTCATTAAATGCTATTACTTTCATTGATAACATTTGGTTAAAAACTATTAAATATTTAAAATGCTTTATCTTTTTAAATAAATAAATCAGTCTGTATTTTATATGTGTGTAGTGCAGGATAGTGTATTAGTTAGCTGTCCCATTACTGAGACACAATACCTAACATCCACAATACCAGTACCAATAACTTATTACTGATTCTTGAGTAGTTTACGAGGCCAAGTAGCTGAGCAAATACTCCAGTAACCTATTATAGGGAACTACAGGAGAAAACAAATTGGAAATTCCAGCTTTCCAGAAAGAAGAGAATTTTAACCAGCAATTTTTTATTAGAAACCCCCGCAGCACCATCCTATCACTAAGAGTGAAGAGGAAAAGGCCATTGCCAAGTTCTAGTTGAGAAGCATCTTGAGCCAGAGGGAAACACCTGTCTGTGTACTGCTCATAAGATAATAATGAATTTTACATTTTTAGACATATAGAACAAAACTATTAGCCTTTTGGCAAAAACAATTGTATTAGATGGTTCAGGAAATTACCTCTTTATACACAACACCTAAAATGTTTACTATTTGGTTCTATATGCAATGTGATAAAAAAAAAAAACACAGTGAGTATTTAAATTAAAAACGTATTACAGTAAATGACACGTTGCTATTTATCACCCTCAAAATACTCCCCTTTACCCTCAAAATACTCCCCTTCATTTGGAAGACATTTATCCATCAATCTTGCCGCTCTCTGAAGCCATTGTGGAAACCTCATTCATGACAGTCTTTAGTTTCCTCGTCTGACTTGATGCCTTTAATCAGTCAAAACGCCAACCTCTCATGGTCATTCCGACTTTGAGGAAGAGCCCCAGAAGTTGCTGGTGACGGAGAACTCGCTGCCTTTCCATTGGATGCCACTCAGAAGAAGCTTTCACCTAACTTTTTATTACACTGGTAAAGACTTAGGAAAGAGAATTTCCAGAACTGCTTCAGAAAGTGGCAATGAAGTATATGTGCATGAAGCAAGGGGGGATATTTTGAAGGGTAAATAATAGCAACGTGTCTTTTATTGTAATAATTTTTTTTTGAAATTTAAGCTTTCATTGTAGTTTTCAACTACATCTCATACACAATGTGTGTCTGAACTGTGTTTTACAATGACCTGGAATTGCAAAAGCCTCTAGTTTGCATACATACTTAAAGTAACTAAAAGTAAAAATATATTGTCTCTGGATAAATACAATACCAGTAAACGTTTCAAATTATTTTTTACATTAAAGTATTTCCTACTTATTCAAAAACAAAAAGAAAATATGTAAAGAGTACTGACTGTAAGATCCAAGGAGTTACAGAAAATAGAAACATGTTCAAAATATACGCAAACAATGTAACTGCCAGAGGGTACCTGAAATATTAATAACTGATATACACAATGTATTAGCCATGGTGGGTGGCACAGGCCTGTCATCTGGGCTACTCAGGAGGCTAAGGTAGGAGGAGAATGCCTCGTTTCAGGCCACACTGAGCAACTTAGCAAGACCCTGTCTTTCTTAAATAAATAAATAAATAAATAAATAAATAAATAAATTTTAGCAGACTAGAAATGTTCAAAACTCTACAGCTGAAATTTCCAGAATGTAAGTGAAGAATCCAATGAGTATATTCAGCGGTATATGAAATAGTTTTATTTTTATTTTTTTTATTTTTACCAAGAACATGTATTGGTACATTGTACACATAATGACCATAATTAATGTGGTTATTTTGTACCTGTACATGATGTATCTTGGTTTTCCACCCTCTTCCCTTCCCCTTCCCCCGGATAGTTTTAAATAAACTCAATCAACTAAAGGGTATACTAAATAAAAATCGTACTAAAACATGAAAAAAAAAGAAAGAAAAAAATGTGGAAAGAAATGACAAGTTTAAGATGTCTATTGTAAGTATGATCAATGTTGTAAAAGGAAGGTGAGGAATGACTATGTAGGAGAGTAAGAACATATACTAAGTGCTAATTTATTGAGAACTTTTTAATACCAGTGAAAGCCAGAAATTCAAAATCCATTTTGAATAGCACGCAGGATAATCAAAGAAAGTCACTTACATTTTAGAACAATTGGTGGAAAGAAAATCACAGAAAAAATATGAAGAATTGGCAAAGAACAAAACCTACATGTTAATAATATCGAAGAAGAAACAACTGAGACTGAATTATAAATAATTGAAGGCAAATAAAATGGAAATATATCTTCAAAATTCTAAAAGAAATTTCTGTGAAACTAGAATTTTATTAACAGATTTCAAATTGATTAGATGACTCTTTTCAGCTTCAAGAGAAAGTTTACTGTCCTGTCTTGTTTCAAAACATACCCCAAAGGGAAATATCATACATTAAAAAGGGAAAGAAAATAAATCATAGATATACCACAACAGTTGGAATGCAAGCAACAAAAACACATACAAAAAGAAAAAAAAAAATGAAGCCTGGAGAATTGTTGGCAATATTTACATACTTTTTTAAATGCAGTTTTGGTTGCTTCAGAGCCAGAGGTTGAAAGGTTGAGACAGAGGAATTCAAGGCCCCTCAGACCAGCTGTGAGTGGACAAATTTTGCCTCAGGTGGCAACTTCAAATCCTGTGCTTAAGGAACTTTCCCCATTGTGTGTCTCTATGAGATGCTTCGTTCAGTTTCATCTGCTAAACCTAGTTTTAGTAATAACTGGCTGTTGCTCAAAATTTAAAAAAAACAAAGCATCCAAAAGAGATTTTTTTAAATTCTCATGGAATCCTATTTACCTGTGTCCCTCTTCTAGTTGAATCACTTGTTTCCTTCCTATTTTTTACCTATAGAATTAGTTGGAATTGTGGAAAGTAGGGGTTATTTTCAGATTAACAGGTTGATTAATTTGAGAAGTCACTTGGGGAAAGATGAGGAAATCCTCATGAAGAAATTATTTTTTGTATGCACCTAAAAGACAGATCATTTTATAAAAGGAAGCCATTCCTTTCTTATTTCTTTACATCAGGGGTTAGTAAATTATGGCCTTTAAATCATATAGTTTGATAAAATCATCGCAGGCACAGGTTATTATCTAAGTGACTACACTGTATATATGTCATGATATCTATTTGTTCTGCATCTAGTATTTTCCCTTTCTCTTTGCAAAGGGAACATAAGGAGACTCTTCAATTAAAATTTCATATTTTGTCTGAATCTTCTAACTTTTTAAAATAATCCTCTGCCTTCTTTTCAATTTCTCATGAAAAGAGATTAAATGATCAAAAGAAATCAGCCAGATTTGTGCACAATCTACCAACTACTCTAAATAAACAGCTAAAAATGGCTAAAGGAAATAAAAAATTAAATTGTGCTTTTTATGTGGAATGACATGTACATTTATAGAATAGCCTTTCATTGTACTGAAATACACATTTTTATAATAACCTTTCTTATTTAGTTATGAGTTATGGAGTTTATTTTTTGCACCAAAAGCATTTTGATGCAATTTGGGTCTTTAACATTCTCTTAATGTAAAAATGTCAAGACAATTTTGTTTGATAAAAATAGTCTAAATATTCTCATCATTTCAATGTATCATATATTTGTATTGGTTTTGCAAGCCAGTAAAAATCATTTCTACAAATATATAACATGAAAAATTACGTGTATAAGGCTAACTTCAAATAAAATAATACAAATGGAGTTTTTCAAAAGTTTTTCTTTACAAATTATTACGATGCTGAAAATTAGAAGGATTTAATTTTAATGAGCAAATCATACTATAATGTACAAATTCTTAACTAAATTTAAGACTATAAATTAGTAAGTTATATATGGATAACAGAACAATTTTTAAATAAGAATAGATACAAGCCACTCAGTAAATATAATTTTATCCTATTTCTTAGAATAGCAATAGATTGATAAATATGTAAATTTTTGTTGAGGAAATATAATTGAAAACAAATTCCCCTCCTACCCCATGAAACTTATCTACTTAAAGCGAAAGAGATGGTTTGATGATTAAGTAATCATTAAACTAGAATGTGAAGAGCAGTACTGGCAATCAAGTGAGAGATTCTGCCTTGATGTCAATACCTCCTTTAAAACTCATGTTGAAATGTTACTGACATTGTGACAGTATTAGGGGGACCTATGAGAGGGTGGGTAAGGCTCTTCCCGCGCGGATGGGATTGGTGCCATCATAAAAGGGCTTGCATGGCGCCTCTTGCTTCCTCTTTTCTTGACCTTTCCGCCCTTCAGCCATGTGAGGATCAGAGTTCCACTTCCAACCATCTCACAAGGACATGCTGATAAAGACACAATCTTAGAAGTAGAGGCTGGGTCCTCCCTAGATGCCAATCCTGCTACTGCCTTAGTCTCAGGCTTCCCAGGCTCCAGGATTACGAGAAATACATTTCTGATATTTATAAATAATGTAGTACACTATTTGTTGATAGATAAAATGGACAAATATTACAAAGAATAAGTACTCATACTTTACATAGCTAACCTATGTCACACATATTCTTAAATTAAAGCTTTTCATCATGTAAGAAAATTTCATAGCATGACTGGTGAAATACAGTTCATCATAAACTAACGTGGTAATTGCTGTAGTCATCTGTATTTGCTAATTGCCTCTATTGCCTTTGTCCAGTGGCGAACTGAAGTTCTTATACATTACGAAAGGAGACTGGTCTTCAGTTTGAAACTAGGTGCCTGTTGAAGTTGGCTTCCTAACATCCCTTGGAAACAGGAACATAAGAATGCTATCTTGCTTGATGGTTACACGTTACAGAGATTGTTTCTCTGCAACCCTTGAGGAAAACACTACAAGCCGGTTAAAACTGGTAGAGAGGGTAACTTATCTTTTAAATTATTGTGTATACACCTAAAAGGGGCAAAGAAAGAATTCACAGTCACCGATTACCTAACATAAATGCCCTGAGTGGTAGGGATGTATTCTACCTGTTTTATACCAAGGAATATATTAAATATATTTCTTCTATTTTGAATTTATATTCATCTTTATAGTATCATTTTCTTATAAAATAGTAACAAGTTGTTAAATTGTTTTTAATCGACAAATAATAAAGTCTCTTCCATGTAGGTGATTTTACTGATGACAAACTTATACAAACCAAGCTAATAAGGAGCTCCATACAGGGATTATTTTGTTATGTCAGGCACATAGTCAGAAATATCATCTTTCTGTCTTGTGTGAGTTCTATAATAAATTATTGATATTTGAGAAGGTAGGTGTAAAGCCTCTAACAAACTAGATGTTTCCCTCCCCCATCTTCACCTGCCCCCCTATTCTTGGAGTTTGGACCAAGTGTACAAGCATTTTACCACTAAGCTACAAACCCAGCCAACCATCAGTTTTCAGTTTGGTATTTTGTTTTCATAAAAGTAAAAGCAAAATGTCCATTTCTCCAAATTTTCTCTGTTAACATGAGATATCAAGTACATATTATTTCAATCTATCTCTTTTTCTACCTATCTACCTACACACCTGCTTTCAGTGTAAGACAAAAATTGCAACTCTAGCAATTAATATTAACTCAAGTGCTCCTGCTGTTTAATTCTAAATGAAACACAAGTTTCC
This sequence comes from Hystrix cristata, assembly GCA_004026905.1. NCBI lineage: Eukaryota > Metazoa > Chordata > Mammalia > Rodentia > Hystricidae > Hystrix > Hystrix cristata. The sequence goes on along the minus strand of PVJO010001467.1, from coordinate 2,880 downwards.
AGATTTTATGAGATGTCATCACATCATAAAATGACTTAATTGGGCCTTTATTATCCTCAGTAGATGATCCATCAGCAATTATTATAACATTTGCGATTTGAACTGGAATGTCAAATAAATTAAGCAAGGGTCTACTGTCTTCTATTACCCTGTTCAATCAAGATCGGTTCTGGTAACAGAGTAGGAGGATTTAGGAGATCGCATTTCTCAGACTTGATGTTAGGGCTGGATATGGAACTGTTCACAGCCAGTGTGATGCCTTACAGAGGTCTCCTAGGTCTTTTGCACTTATAACAAGGCTGTCACACTGTGAAAGATGTGCAAATAAATCAAGAGGTGCAACATATGAATTGGAGCCTTTCAGGAAGTACAATAGGGGTGGCCACACAGCCCAGGGTTAAGGCATACTTTCTGTTACAGCACCAAGAATAACTGAGAAATATGTTACTGATTGTTACGGTTTGAGGCTTTGTACCAAAGCCTCATGTGGTAAGAGGTAGCCAGATCTAGAGTGTGTGATTACTAAATTAGTCCACTGATTGCTTTGGCCTGGTTCTGCTGGGATCAAGGATGTATGCTAGGACTAAGGGTATTAGGATTAAGGGTGGGAGTAGAGCCCACCCTAAAAGCAGGTAGCCTGGATAAAATATAAAATAAAGGAAGAAGCTGGTTAGCCCCTTGCTTGCATCCCTTGCTTACCTGGATGACTTCTGCCTGTCTGCCAGGCCACCCTGCCTCAGACCCAGCTGACTGTGAATTGAAACCTCTACAAACTGTGAGCCAAATAAATCTTCCTTCCCCTAACTTTGGGTGTCTGGTATTTTGTCTCAGCAAGGAGAGAAAAGTAGCTAAGACACTGATCTATAATTTAATCATAACTTTTGAGTTAGTATTTTACTACCAGCACCTTTGTTTCCTCATACAAGATGTAGAATTTTGTTTTCAACATGTGAACTCTCCAGAGCTGAGCAAATGAAGTGTGGGCTGCAGATACAGTTCAGGGATAGAGTGCTTGCCTACCATGCTCAGAACCTTAGGTTCAATCCCTAGCACTGCCCCAGTGACAACGACAGAGAAAAGTGCTACAGCTGTGTAAAAATCTTCTTCACATTTTAGAGATCAAATTAGAGGTTCTGGAGAATAGTCATGCAATTTTTTTTTGGTCAGAATTTTTGTTTCCTTTGCAAAAACAAACTGTATATAATAGTCTAGTTCCCCATGATCTGTAAATATTTCTAAGTAGCCCATTTCATTTGTAAAATTGGCTGATTCCTAAGTAATAACACAGATGACAACAAGTGACTAATTATTTTACCTTATTTTGGTAATACTGCAGTTTGTCACTAGGAAACAAGCACTATAAAAAAGCCAAAATAAGCTTAGTTTTCTGGGGGTGCCAGCAAGTCATTTACACATGGTGTTGCAGAAATCAGCCATCGAGAAACCAAACGCCACACAGAGTCGGAACACTCGGGGTCCTTACACCGGGTGGCCCCAGAGGAGTTCACTGGGCCCTGAGAATGCAGAGTGTAAGGCTCTTACAGGACGTTACTTCCAGATCGAACAAGTTAGGTCTCGGTTTCCTGCCTGAGTTTAGAAGTAGGGTAGTTACTTAAAACCCTGAAAGCAGAACCAATGGACAGGAGAGGCTGCACCAAGCGGGCTGTTAGACAGGTCAGTGTGGAAGGAGGAAGCAGGCGAGGCTCCTGACTCTAAGAGTGGGTCTGAGGGATCTGGGGTCCTAGTGAGTGTCTGAGTGTCTCCCATATCATTTCACACTTTGATGCTTTTCTACAAAGATGATTTAAAAAGAATCATCACCAGTGTCTCTAGGTTTGTGACTGGAGCAGGTCTGTAGATTCCTCAAACCTCAGTTGGAGTCAGACCATTGTCCTGTCGCTTCTGGAGGGTCACCCAGAGCGATTCATCCGGATGTATCTTTATTCGCCAGGTCTCTTGGTCCCCTGTGGGTGTTGCTCTTTGTACTGGAGTGTGATGGATCCATGGAGAGAAACCTGCAACTGTAACAGCAGTTGGGGTCGCTAGTATGACCATGTGGGGGCCAGTCTAGACTGGCTGGAGAGGCTATTTTCCCAGTCCTTAACCCACACCAGGTCCCTCAATTGTTGAGGGTGGACTCAACTTTCCAGGGGGATTGGGGTCCTCTCTAGGATCTCCTGGATGATGGGTGGGAGGACCTTTCCTAGGGCCTGAACATGTCAGGACCTTTCTAGGTCAGCTAGTTGGCGGGGATGTCCTCTCAATTTCCCTATCACTCAAGGAGGTCTCCCATATAGGATTTTAAAGGAAGAATAATGAGAGGGTCTTGGGGTGCATCAGACATGGAGCAAGCCTAAGGCTAACAGGTCTATTCAGGGCATCTGGGTTTCCTGGCAAAGCGTAGCTAGAGTGGTCTTTAGGGTCCAGTTCATGTGCTTGACTGTCTCTGAGCTCTGTGGCCTGTAGGTGGAATGAAGCTTCCATTTTATTCCTAGGGTCTTAGTTAAGGTCTGATTATCTCTGACACGAAGGTAGGTCCATTGTCAGACCCGATGGTGAGAGGCAGCTCACACCTAGGAATGACTTCTTTCAAAAGGCTCTGGCTACTTTCTGGACACATGCAGTGCGCATGGGGAAAGCGTTCATCCACCTTGAGGAGGTATAAACCTGTACAAGCAAGTACTGGACACCTAAGGCTGATCTGAGCATATAGGGTGGGGAATTTGGGTATAAAGTAGTAGCCACTCAGTAGTTTTTCTAGAGCTGTTTTCCCCAGGTGAGTCATTTCATGGTATTGTGTCACTAGCTGGGCTGCCACTGCACTGGGGATGAACAATCTCTGAAGTGACAGATTCTATCAGCCCCTCTTCTCTCACTCAG